>NMUG010007266.1:0-12155 GCA_002855965.1 Monotropa hypopitys
CATCCCTTGCTAGAAGCCCTCACAAATTCAGACAGTGATGCAGATGAACGGATTCTTAATTTTGGGGACCAAGGAAGACCTAATGAAAACAGAGATTACCGGATGAAGGTGAAGTTACCCTCCTTCGATGGGTATTTGGATGTCGAAGGTTTTCTAGACTGGATTTCAGAGGTAGAATGTTTCTTTGACTATATGAACATTGAAGAAGAGAGGAAGGTCAAGTTTGTAGCCTATCGGCTGAAGAGTGGCGCATCTGTCTGTTGGGACCAGTTACAAACACCCATGGCACAATAGAACAAAAATCCCATCCGTTCATGGCCAAGGATGAAGAAGTTGATGAAGCAAAGGTTCTTATCGGCTAACTACGACCAGTTATTGTTTTAGCAGTACTAAAATTGCCATCAATGAAATCGGTCAGTCAAGGCCTATACATAGGAGTTTTACAGGCTATCTAGTCGTAACAACCTAGTAGAAACCGATAACCAACAAGTCGCTCGGTTCAATAATGGCATACACATAGCTATTCAAGATAGGTGATGTTACAGATGACATTTAGTCTCTATGAGGCTATTGAGCTAGCACTACGAGTTCAAGCCCAATTGGATAGGCTCAGGGTGGAAGATCAGAAGTTCAGGCGAGCTGCAATTGGAGGTCATCCAGCAAGTGGGAGAAAAGACCCGCCAATCCAGATGGGAGGACACATGTTCGGTAGTGTGGCCAATACAGGAAGCTCCTGTACTAACCTTCCAACACGGCCAAACACCAAATAGGCAACCGATCCCCAGAAGACCACTCTAAAACCTTACATTCCATCTGCCCAACCAGTCAAATGTTACAGGTGTGGAGATCTAGGTCATCGTCCAACAATTGTTCAAACCGGCGAGTTGCGAACCTTGCTCTACGGGGGGTGAGGAAGAAGAGCTGGTGGAAGAGCAATTTTCGAAGTTTGAGGAAGAATAAGTGGTGGAAGACGATGAAGGAGTTGTTATTGTTATCCATATACTATTGTATTCTCATAAGTTGGAAGTCGAGACTCAATGACACAACATTTTCTGTACATGTTGTACAGTAGGCCAGAGAGTATGTGAGCTGATTATAGATGGAGGAACCAAAGACAACATAGTCTCACGCACCATGGTGGACAAGCTTCAGTTGAAGATAGAAGCTCCTCCCAAACCGTCCAAGATTGGATATATCAATGACATGGGAGAAGTCAAGGTGAGTGAACGGTGCAAAATTCATTTTTCCATTGGACAAAAATATAGAGATGAAGTAATTTGCGATATTGTGGATATGTAGGCATGCCATATGCTTTTGGGCCACCATGGCAATTTGACGTCGGATCAGTTCACGATGGCTGACTCAATACTTACACTTTTATGCACAATGGAACCAAGATTACTTTAGTTCCTATGGGAGGAGGTCAGAAACCTACGGAGATCAGACCTTCCAACAAGACTCTTCTCATTGTGTCTGACTTGAGAAAAGAAGAGTTGGAATTGAAAGTGGTCCATGCTTTGGTTGTAAAAAGAGAAGGGCCCCAGCCGACCAGTGTGCCAACCGAGCTTGAACCCCTCATAGAGGAGTTTGGATCAATCATGATAGATGAGTTTCCAGACGAATTGCCTCTAGAATGGGATATACAGTACCAGATCGACCTAGTCCCAAGATCTCGTCTACCAAATCTCCGTCATTACAGAATGAGCCCAACTGAGCATGCTATATTTCTTCAACAGATCAGCGACCTGCTGAAGAAGGGATTTCTTTAGGAGAGATTGAGCCATTGTATAGTTCCAGCCTTGTTGACGCCAAAGAAGGATGGAAGCTAGAGAATGTGCATTGATAGCCGAGCTATCAATAAAATCATTGTCAAATACCATTTCCCAATTCCAAGGCTCGAGGACATGTTAGATCAATTGGCGGGAGCAACCATCTTCTCAAAACTAGATCTCAGAAGTGGCTATCATCAAATCAAAATCCGCGCAGGAGATGAGTGGAAAACAACTTTCAAGACCAAAGATGGCTTGTACGAGTGGTTGGTCATGCCATTTGGCCTCTCCAATGCCCCCAGCACCTTCATGCGACTCATGACATAGGTACTTAGACCACTTATTAGTTCTTGTGTTATAGTATATTTTGATGACATCTTAGTCTACATCCAAACCCGACAAGAACACTACCAACACCTGAGACATGTTTTGATCTTGTTGAGAAATCATAGCCTCCACATAAACTTAAAAAAGTGTAGCTTCTTGACCAGTAGCCTAGTATTTTTGGGTTTCGTGGTCAACTTAGAAGGATTGACTGTTGACCAAGAAAAGGTCCGAGCTATACAAGGGTGGCCAACACCTACATCGGCTCATGATGTGAGGAGTTTTCATGGCCTGGTCACATTTTATAGAAGATCCGTCAAGGATTTCAATAGCATTGCAACACCTTTGTCAGAGTGCCTGATGAAGAAGCAGTTTGCTTGGACTATGGAAGCCGAATAGAGTTTTGGCGTGCTCAAAGAGAAACTATCTTCAGTACCAATTCTAGATTTGCCAGATTTTAACATATTGTTTGAAGTCCATACTGATACCAGCTACGTGGGGATATGAACTGTTCTATCTCAAGAGGGCCACCCATTAGCTTACTATAGTGAAAAGTTGAGTGATGCCAATAAGAACTGGATTGCTTATGAGCTGAAATTCTACGCGGTGGTCCATGCATTAAGAGTTTGGGAACACTACCTCATTCATCAGGAGTTTGTGCTCCACACCGATAACAAAGCTTTGGAGTTCCTGAACACATCGTCCACCATCAACAGGAAACATGCCAGGTGGATACTAAGACTCCAAGATTTCAAATTCACTCTCAAGCATATAGCATGTACTTCCAACCGCGTTGCTCATGCGCTAAGTCGGAGAGCATCCCTTGTGAGGCCCCGTCCTAGAAAACAAGTTTTCCTCAATAAATAAATTAATTAAAATGTCTTGGAGATGAGCTAATATTAAATTAATGTCTTTTTGGGCTTAGTTTGGAGTTAAAAGTTCAAATATCAACTAAGAAAATCGTTTAAAGGCTTGGAGAAATCAAGGTAGGGAGCCCAAGATAGGCCCAGTCGAAAGTCAGCAGGCCGGCCCAGCCCAGTTCAGGCCTAGCCGACCGGCCCAGCCCGAATCCGGACACTGACAATGCGGCAGCCGCTCTGCCGAGCTGCAAAGTATTGTCACATCTGGACTGCCGAGTAGCCTGATTGATGGTACAACTCAGTCGCAAGTTCTTTTCTGACTCTAACATCTGTTCTGACACGAGCAGTGCTCAGGTTGACCAGCAGGTCTGACTCGGATTGGACGGGTCACTGACCTATTCGGCAGGTTTAATAATATGTCAAATCCATCCCATTTAATGCACCAAACCTCCGGATGGCTATATAAAACCTTCATCCTCAACATTCAAGTCCCACCAACCCTTCTCCGTGCATTTAAGTTCTAGTGAGAGAAAGTTTGAGCTCCGGACAGCTTATAGTTCGGAAGACCTTCCCCAACTTCCAGTAAACTTGTTGGACCAGTCTTAGCCCTTCAAACAGCTTTCTTAAACCCTTCGGACCACCTTGTTCCAACCCAGAAGATCTCCACTGCCCGTACCATCATCCTCCGGACAGACCCCAGCTCGGCCAATCACTTGGAGTCCAATAGCTCAATTCAGGTAACCACTTAGCCCTTCATTTATAATTTCTTTATCAGTCTTTTCTTTAGTTCTGTTCGACAAGTCCACCAAAGGACTTGGCCGCACTGATTTTAGCTGGACAACCTTTCCTTGGCTCTGCCGAAGCAATCTAGACCCTTGTACTTCAGCTCGGCAACATTCCAGTGTTCGGCAGTTGGCCAAATAGTCCGGACAGCCTTTTTGACCCTCTAGTTGAACTCATTTCAGCTCGGAAAAACATGCGTGAACCATTCCAGGATACCCTTGATCCTTCCCAGAACCATGCCAACTTCCCGCACTGTCGAAGCACTTGTGCTCGACAGAGGGACTGCCCGTTCTTTCACTATCTTAGTTCGGCTGTGTATCAAATTACTTAGGCATGTAGCCCTAATGCCTTATAGCCATACCACCAATCATTTTGACCAGTCTTACTAATCGAAGCACCATTTCATGCACTGCCATAGTCCACCAGAAGCCTTGTTTGGCTGTTCGGCAAAATAGTCATCTCGGCAGACTGATTTCCAGACCAGAGCAGCTCGGTACTAGTGAGCCAATGCTCAGCAGAACCTGTTAAGTATAAGCCAGTAGTCCTTCGGCCACTTGTGTTGACCAGTATCCATAAGAATAGCTCGGCCAGCCGGCCAAGAGCAGTCCAGCCACGTTTGGTCTGCCAGCTCAGCTCGGCAGTGATGAGTAGCAGTTTGGCAGAAAGCTTAGAAATGATTTATTGTGTTTTATGGAAGATTTGAGGTGAAATCAGGAAGAAATCAATCTAAGGAAAAAGGTGAATCTTTACATGCCCTACTTGCTCGCATTTCTTTACTTGCTCACCCTTTTTTACAAATATTATTATGGCTATTGAGCCCGAAAACTTATTATGTTATCACTCTTACAAAACAATAGAGAAGAGCATGTGAAATCCTTTTTATATACATGGACAAGCAATTTGGAAAATGTTTTATGTGATTATCGGTACGAACATGACATGACCACGGAATACGGTCATAAACGGATAAGAGCCCGGTATTGGGGGCGGTGTCAGATACCATGCAGACATGGACGAGATATAAGGACTGGACCAAACTAGATGGTCATTCGGATGATATCATGCCACTATCATATTGCGGGGTAGCTCCCCTTTGTTCTGGTAGCGTGGAGGCTATAATTATTTGGCTTGATAGACTGTTTGACAGTCCTACATCTCGGGCAGAATGCCTAAAGCAATCAATATGCACTTGTTGCAGGTTCATGCGTGAAAGATGCTAAAATCTGATATGACCTGGAGGGTCAATGACAATACATTTGAGGCTATTGAGCCACTCATACTATGATTATCTAAACTGATTTGCTTGCAGGAATGATTTGTTTGTCCATGAAACTAGCGTTTTCTAAAACCCTTTTCAGGATTTGAGGAGCAGCAGTAGGAGCTTGGGAATATTATACAAATTTTTGTTATGCCATGTACTAGCCCATAGGGCCTTTGATGTGACCTTGGATTATATTATAAATGAATTATGGGTATTTTCTAGTGATTCTTTGGGTAATTTCACGCTTTCCGCTTTATTTCAATCTAAAATTGTTCGATGAATCCCTAAACTCATTTAATAGGGCATTTAGCGAGCTTGCTCTTTGACTGGTCATGGCTCACGTGTGATTGGGCCATGACAACAGTGATATCAGAGCACAAGTTTTCGGACTTCGAACAAACCCAGAGTTAGGACAAAGGCACTCACTAGTTTGTTAGAAATATCTAATAACCTTTAGAGATGGACTTATCTTAATTTGTTATACATATGCCTTTGTTATGTCTAGCACCAGTAGCAGCGAGTATTCCAGCAGTGATTCCGAGGATCACCACGAAGTGACACTACCCCCGGTGGCATATGAGGAAGAGGAAGAAATCATTGAGGTAAACGAGGGCATTTGGGAGCAAGCTCTCTCCGATTCTGTGACAATCACCTCGAATCTCGTAGCTCGAGTTGCGGTAGGATTTGAGGATGACTCAGAGCAAGAAATCCAAGCCATGATTAACTACCATTTGCGACTGTTATAGCATGCTTGCATGGTGGCAAGGGCATCCATCCAACATTGGGAGTTCGAATACCTTATGGAAGGAGAAAGGAATCGTGTCATGTATGGTGATAACGATGGAGTCTAGCTAGAAAATGAAGAGGTAGTCGAAGAAGAGGAAGAACCAATGGAGTGGCAAAACCAAGGATGGGACCTTGATTTGGAGGATGATCTCGAGGAAGATCCCGAAGATAACCCAAGCGAGAATGAGGAATACATCGATATAGATCATGAGGAATGGGTTTATCCACCCTATGAGTGGACCGTTGACTCTGATGAGGAATAGTTTGCATAAGTACTTATAAATTATCTGGATATTTTGTCGTGTGGACGGACACACCCTCATATGATTGCGTAGTGTTTGATTTTCTAGCCGAATGAGTAATGATTAGTTCTAAATTTTCTCTTTCCCAGTAGAATGGTTAACACTCGAACGAACGGTCAAGGAGCCGGTCAAAGAAACGACGAAGTAGCGGAACTCCACGACATGGTTAGAATGTTGGCTAGAATCGTCCATACTCAGCAGGAAATGATTCACCAATACTTCAATCAGCCAGGACTTGTGAATGAACCACTGCCTAATCATGAAGGAGAAGCACTAGTCGACCCAGTCGAGCAAGCGTCCAACCTTGCAGCCGTGAAGGAGTTCTTGAAGCTGAAGCCTCCTACTTTCTAAAGAGGAATGGACCATGTTAAGGTGAACGAATGTATTGCGGCCCTGGAGAAAAAATTTCGACTACTGAGATGTTCAGATCAACAGAAGGTCGAGATCATATCTTACGTTCTTAAAAGAGAGGCAAATCGATGGTGGAACTTGAAAAGCACCATAGAGCCAGAGATGAGTTGGGAAAAGTTTCTCAAGATCTTCCGTGAAAAGTTTATGCCAAGAGCGATGCAAACGGCAAAGAGGATGGAATTTGAGAACCTCAAGCAGCAGGGAGTCATAACGGTGGATGCTTATGAAACCGAGTTTACGAATCTTGCTACATATGCCCCCTACTTAGTGGCATCGAAGGAAATGAAGGCACGATGTTTTGAAGACAGATTAAAACTGGAGATTCGGAAGGTTGTTCGACCCCTTCTGTTGTCTACTTACGCAGACGTTCTAGATCGAGCCTTGTTGGTAGAGAAGGATGTGGAGGATATGTGGCGCTATCAAGAAAGAAAGAGGCAGAACCAAAAGCTTAGAAGAGCTGGTCCACAGAAGAGGACAAATTTTGGAAGTAGAAGAGATGATCAAAGGAGGACACGAAACCAAGGCGAGGGAAACATAGTACCCCTAGTATGTTTCGCCTGTGGTTAGGAGGGCCATTATCGGAAAGATTGTCCAAGGCCAGTGACGGGAGAAAATGTCATACATGTGGGAGCACCAAGGATCAATCAGCAGGACCACCACAACCAAAGGCAGGGAAGAGATTTCGCTTTAGTCCCCAGGGATCCCAGAAATGATGAAGCCGTCGTGGCATGTAGAATTCTTGTCTGTGGAATTCCTACTTTTTCCTTATTCAATTCAGGTTCTACTCACTCTTTGATCTCGAAATCTCACTCTCAGAAAATCAGTAGGAATCTTGAACCCTTGGAATACGACTTACTCGTATATCAACCCATGAGTAAGGGAGTTGTGTGTTTGTCTGTCTTTAGAAGTTGCGATGTTTCCATAAATGGAGCTCGTATCCTAATTGACTTAATCCCTCTAGCCATGTCTCACTTTGATGCTATCATTGGAATGGATTGGTTATCCCGATTCAAGGCCAAAATAGATTGTGTGGAAAAGTGTATAATCTTTTTAGGACTTGAAGAAGAAGTAGCCAAGCTCGAAGGAGAAGGAGTCACTTTGCCCCCATGTTTTGTGTCTATGGCACATGCTCGTCGACTCTTGCAGAAGGGATGTCGAGGTTATCCTTGCAGCATTTTGTGTACAGTACCAAGTGCTCGTTCAACGTTCGATATCCCAGTAGTTCGTGATTTTCCCGAAATTTTCCCAGAAGACTTGCTAGGAATACTTGTTGATTGAGAAGTAGAATTCAGTATCGAGACTATTTTAGGAAGTCAGCCAATTTCCAAAGCACCATATCGAATGGCGCTTGCTGAATTGAAGGAATTGAAGGCGCAACTTCAAGAATTGGTCGATAAAGATTTCATCCGACCAAGTTCATCGCCGTGGGGAGCACCCGTATTGCTTGTCAAGAAAAAGGACAGAACAATGCGACTCTGCATCGACTATCGAGAGCCAAACAAAGTCACAATCAAGAACAAGTATCCGTTGCCACGAATCGACGACCTATTTGATCAGCTACAAAGAGCCAAAGTATTCTCGAAGATTGATCTTCGCTCAGAATATCACCAGTTTAAGGTCAAGGTAGAAGATGTGAATAAGATGGCCTTTCGCACTAGGTATGGGCACTTTGAGTTTTTAGTTATGCCATTTTACGTTACCAATGCACCTGCATCATTTATGGACCTGATTAACCGGATCTCCACCAACTATCTCGACGACTCCTTGATCGTATTCATTGACGACATCCTTATCTACTCCAAGGACGAAGAACATCACGTAGAGCACCTATCAATTATTTTGCAGACTTTGAAAGAAAGGAGGTTTTACGCCAAATTCAGCAAATGTGAGTTCTGGCTCACGAAGATTCAATTTCTTGGGCACATCATCGACGAACGTGGAATTTCAGTGGACCCTTAGAAGATAAGAGCAATCCAAGAATGGCCTAAACCAACCTTAGTAACGGAAGTTCGCAGTTTTCTTGGACTTGTAAGCTACTATCGGAGATTTGTCAAGGATTTTTCGAAGATTGCAACCCCGATGACGGAGATGACAAAGAAAGGAGAACCTTTTGATTGGATGGAAAGAAGATAAGAATGCTTCCAAGAGCTAAAGAAGCAACTCACGACAACATCTGTTCTTATACTACCTCAGGAAGGAGAAGACTTTGAAGTCTACAGTGATGCATCACTTAAAGAACTCGGATGTGTTCTAATGCAGCAAGATCAAGTTATTGCTTATGCCTCCCGACAGCTAAATCCCTACAAGAATAACTACCCAACCCACGATTTAGAGCTTGTCATTGTAGTTTTTGCCTTAAAGATTTGGCGTCACTATCTTTATAGAGTTACTTGCAACCTATTCATCGACCATAAGAGTTCGAAGTAGCTCTTCACCCAGAAGGAGCTAAACCTAAGGCAGTGGAGGTGGATGGGACTAATGAAGGATTATAATCTTAACATTCAGTATCACCTCGGAAAAGCCAATACTATAGCAGACACCTTAAGCATGAAAGGAAAGAAGGAGCTCAATCACCTACATCATAGACATCTTAACACCATCATCGCAGAACCCATTATCTTGGAGGAAATTAAGTTGAAGCAAGGAAGTGACCCAAAGCTTATGAAGATCAGTGAAGGTATTAACTCCGGAAGAGAATTCACTCTTCTGGATAGAATCATTCGATTTTGGAATCGGCTATGTATCCCCAGCGACAAAGGTATCAAACGAAAGGTCATAGATGATGGCCATCACTCGAAGTTCACGATTCACCCCGGGCAAATGAAGATGTACCAGGATTTGAAGAAGTCTTATTGGTGGATGGGAATGAAGCGCGATATATCCAACTATGTCAACTGATGTTTGCAGTGTCAGCAGATCAAATCTATTCCTTAGAAACCTGCTGGATTATTGCAACCCCTACCTATTCCAAAGTGGAAATGGGATAACATTACTATGGATTATGTCATAGGGTTGCCTTGTTCAAAGAAAGGCAACAATGCGATATGGGTTATAGTAGATCGTTTGACCAAATCTGCTCATTTTATTGTGGTCAAAAACACCTATTCTATAGATCGGATGGTAACCACCTATCTAGGCGAAATCATTCGACTACACGACACATTTGTATCCATCACATCAGATAGATACTCGTGATTTGTATCCAGATTTTGGAAGTCACTACAGAAGGCAATGGGAACATCACTCAACTTCAGCACAGTTTTTCATCCCCAAATAGATGGTCAATCAGAAAGAACCATTTAGATGCTAGAAGATCTATTGCAAGCTTGTACGTTAGATTTCCAAGGGAGTTGGGAAGAGCATCTACCATTGACAGAGTTCACCTACAACAATAGTTACCAAGAAAGCATAGTGATGATACCATTCGAAGCACTATGTAGAAGAAAATGCAAGATTCCATCATGTTGGGCAGAAGTTGGAAATGCAGAGCTAATATGACCATAAATTGTGCAAGAATCAGCGGAGAAGATTAAGATGATTCAGAATTGATTGAAAGCTGTCCATGATCGCCAGAAGAGTTATGCTGATGCTCATCGAAGGGAATTGGAATTTCAAGAAGGTGACAAGGTATTTCTAAAGGTAACGCCAATGAAAGGTATCGTCAGATTCGATAAGAGAGGAAAGCTAAATCCTCGATTCATTTGCCCATTCGAGATTCTTGAGAGAATTGGTCCACTCGCCTATCGATTAGCCCTATCTCCAGAATTAGCCAACATACACGATGTTTTCCACATCTCCATGCTTCACAAGCATATCGCAGATGCATCACACATTCTATAGCAACCAACAATCGAGATCGAGAAGAATCTATCTTATGAAGAAAGGTTGGTGAAGATTCTAGACCAATGAGAGAATAAGCTTTGAAGAGAGGTAATTCCTTTAGTTAAAGTTTGGTGGGAAAAACAATTAGGAAATGAGGCCACGTAGGATAAGGAAGACGATATGCACCGGAAGTACCCAGAACTATTCATGTAGGTAATTTTATTTCGTAAATTCTTATCTATAGGTTATCTTAAATTTGGGGGCCAAACTTTCTTAAAGGAGGGGAGGATGTGAGGCCCCATCCTAGAAAATAAGGTTTCCTCAATAAATAAATTAATTAGAATGTCTTGGAGACGAGCTAATATTAAATTAAAGTCTTTTGGGGCCTAGTTTGGAGTTAAAAGTTTAAATATCAACTAAGAAAATCATTTAAAGGCTTGGATAAATTAAGGTAAGGAGCCCAAGATAGGCCCAGACGGAAGTCAGCATGCCGACCCAGCCCAGTTCAGGCCTAGCCGACCGGCCCAGATCCAAATGCTGATAGTGCGGCAGCTGCTCTGCCGAGCTGCAGAGTCTTGTCCCATCTGGACTTCCGAGCAGCCTGACTGATGGGACAACTCAGCAGCATGTTCTTTTCTGACTTTGACATCTGTTCTAACACGAGCAGTGCTCAGGTTGACCAACAGGTCTGACTCGAATTGGACGGGTCACTGACCTATTCAGCGGGTTTAAAGATATTTTAAATACATCCCATTTAATACATCAAACCTCCGAATGGCTATATAAACCCTTCACCCTCAGCATTCAAGTCCCACCAACCCTTCTCCGTGCATTTAAGTTCTAGTGAGAGAATGTCTGAGCTCCGAACAGTTTGTAGTTCGGTAGACCTTCCCCAACTTCCAGTAAACTTGTTCGACCAGTCTTAGTCCTTTAAACAGCTTTATTAAAACCCTCCGGACCACCTTGTTCCAACCTAGAAGATCTCCACTGCCCGGACCATCATCCTCCGGATAGACCCCAGCTCGGCCAATCATTTAGAGTCCAAGAGATCAATTAAGGTAACCACTTAGCCCTTCGATTATAATTCCTTTATCAGTCTTTGCTTTAGTTATGTTCGGCAAGTCCACCAAAGGACTTGGCCACACTGATTTCAGCTCGACAGCCTTTCCTTGGCTCTGCCGAAGCAATCTAAACCCTTGTACTTCAACTCGGCAACATTCTAGTGTTTGGCAGTTGGCCAAATAGTCCAGACAGCCTTTTTGGCCCCCAGTTGAACTCATTTAAGCTCGGAAAAACATGCCCGGACCATTCGAAGATACCCCTGACCCTTCCCAGAACCATGTTGACCTCCTGCACTGCCAGAGCACTTGTGCTCGACAGAGGGACTGTCTGTTCTTTCACTATCTTAGTTCGACTGTGTATCAAATTACTCAGGCATTTATCCCTAATGCCTTGTAACCATACCATCAATCATTTCGACCAATCTTACTAATCGAAGCACCATTTCCCACACTGCCATAGTCCACCAGAAGCCTTGTTTGGCTGTTCGGCAAAACAGTCATCTCGGTAGACTGATTTGCCGGACCAGAGCAGCTCGGTACTAGTGAGCCAGTGCTCGGCAGAACCTATTAAGTATAAGCCAGTAGACCTTCGGCCACTTGTGTTGAGCAGTAGCCATTAGAATAGCTTAGATAGCAGGCCAAAAGTAGTCCAGCCATGATTGGTCCGACAGCTCAGCTCAGCAGTAATGAGTAGTAGTTGGGCAGAAAATTTAGAAATGATTTATTGTGTTTTATGGAAGATTTGAGGTGAAAATCAAGAAGAAATCAATCTAAGG
>NMUG010007267.1:0-12155 GCA_002855965.1 Monotropa hypopitys
CGATATACTGCAAGGTATACCAGTTTTGTAATTTTTCGGCGATGAGTTTAAGCCTTCAAAGATATAGAAAATTTGTGCTAATCGGCATGCCAGGCGGTGTACCGGCACTATACTGGTGTCGTACCGATCAGCCAAAAATGATGGGTTTTATTTTGTGATTGATCGGTGGCTTGAAGTAAACATCTTTAAACTAGTATTGACCTTGTTTGGATGATTTTAGTGGACCTTTGAAAGTGTCTTGGGTTTGTTAAGATTGGACATTCATGCCTTAGTATTTTAAAGTTAAGACTTGACCTTTGGAGTTATAAGTGCTTGGATTTAGTCCTTGGGAACCTTGGAGGTGTCTAGGTTCACTTTAAGATTTAATTTCTTTATAAATGGTTCTAGTACATTATGTTGATTTTGATTCACCTGATTTCATATTAAGTGGGCATTTATTCTTCCAAGGCTTGTAGAGAAGGTTGCTTCACACTTTATCGGTAATTTAGTGAGTTTGTGTTAGATGTGAGTATCATTTAATCATATGCAAATAAGTATGTGTGGGTATGTAGGATTCTTTTACTTGAATGCATGAATCCTTTATTGTGGCAAGCTTGTTAATTACTTGGAAAAAATAATGGATATTGTAGAAGCATATAGTTGAAAGATATGCATGAAACGAATTAAAGAAAAGAATAATTAGAGTAGCGTAGTGGACGCGTGATATACCTTTGTAGGTTTACTTTTCTATCATGTCACTTGTGTATGCACGTTATGCTACTTGATGTGGTTGATTGGAAGAGTTAGTGTCTAATGACATAGAGATGGCTTCAATTGAGCCTTAGTGTTTTAATGTAAATTATAAATTAGACTGCATCTTCTATATGAGTCCGTGTGATTGGAAATTTTATTTCTCATGTCTATATTATGAATATAGAGTATGACATGCGTATAATATGTCAAGGTGGCCAATGTGGGCAGAATAATTAATAATACTTATAAGGTGGCCAATGTGAACATTTTGATAGTTTTTGTCAAGAGGCTTGTGTATAGCCTAAGGTGGCCGATGTTGGCATTTCGACATAAGATCCAAGAAGCTTATGTATAGCCTAAGGTGGCCAATATGGACATAAATACTAATAAATAATAATTATAGCCAATTGGGCTGGCCTTCACGCAAGTGAAAAGAAATATAAAAATCATTGGATGTGTATGTGTGTGTGTGTGTTTCACCCTAGTGTTGTAAAATATGCTTATTCTCGTTAAGGATGCATGTGGTTGGCAAAGTGATGATAAACTCGTATGATAGTGAACTTGGTTGATATTTTGGAAAGAAGAATTATTATTATAAACACAATAGAACAATATACAAGAATTCAGACAAAAACTCAAGTCTGAATCCAGCCTCACCAAGTTAGATACATCCTACATACATACTCCTGCTGTACACAAGCCTTGCCCCTGACCCCACCAACATATTCGTAGCCTCCAATTCGGTTGATACATTGAATGTACAGCTCAGCTGCCTGACTCCATCATCAATATGCTTAGACCCTATAGACGCATTGAATCTCACAACCAACCATGGAAGCAAAGAAGGATCCTCGCTTGAGATTGTACAGCAAAACTCCAATCTTCCTTGCAGACGACACTATCAATTGAACCTTGCATATCTGATGAGCTCGACACCTTGCGATGAGCGACCCTATCCTCTTCACAAGGCCCGTAGAAAAAAGCTTAGCCTCCACACTTGTAGTGAACTTGATTGATGCATGTGCTCAAATATAGCAGTGATGCATGTTGTTAAATAAGGAACTTAATGAATAAACCTCATTTATAGAAAAAGATGCATTGCCACTACTATTGACCTTTTGTGTGCATGGCACGTTAGAATTTGTAATATGGTTATCTCTTGCAATAGTATTGGAATTCACTCAAAAAGGTTATACATGCTTATTTGTTTTATGGGAACCGTTAGTAGAGGACATTTCACACCATTGTACCTTGTATGTTGTCTAGACACATATATTGTAGATACATTGAGATAGATATGGACAATCTCTTGGAGTTATCACCCTCCTTTGACATAGAGTAGTAAGAATGTGTGTGGTAATTATTGTTTAACTATCACAAAACTTGGGAATATGGATATTATGAAACCTCATGAACAAAAAAGGGCAAGAGTTATGCATGATTTGGAAAATGAGTAAAACATGTGCAATTATTAATTAAAGTTTATGTTAGCTTTCCTTGGTGTTGTTATTTCACAGTTATCATGTTATATCAATAATTCTTTGTTAGTCATATGTTTAAATGTCATATCTAATAAACTCTGGATTTCCTTGTTTGTTTGTCTTTCTTTTTCTTTTGGCATGGAAATCCAAGTTTAAGAGACTTCGAGATTCGAGTCCATTACAGTTAACTTGAAGCATCTTGAGCTCCTTCAGTGGTGTTCAGTTACTTTAGCAGATAGTTGTATTGGCTAGTATTTGTTAGCTTTTTTTTAAATAGTAGTGCTAGCATGTTTGGGCTTATTCTGTTATTGTAGATGTTTTTAGGCGATGATAGCCTAGTAGCTATTTAGATGGTCTTAAGTTCTTGAGTTGTAATAATTGAGTTAGTTGAGTAATTGATCTTCCACTGTATTGGATTTTTTAATGATCACTTAGAGTTTCTATTGTGAAGCATTATGTTAAGAGATGATGTATTATCTTGAAGTCTATTGTGAGGTTTTAATAAATTTTATTGTGGTAAAATGTGATGAGTGCAATTGTTGAGGTTTATGTTACCTTGCGACTTGGGTTTTCGTACTTGAGGTCTTCTTTGTAACGTTCTTCGTCCAATGTTCGTTTTAATTTAAATAATTATTGAGACGAATCGTTACAATGCAGTTATAAGATTGTTGTATATGCAAAATTGGAGGGATCAAATCCAAAAAAATTGGATGCTAAAGGTAGATATATGAACTCGGGGGCCAGTGGTGGTGCAAAACAGGACTGGAGAACAAGACTACTGGCATCGTCAGCAACCGTGTGGAACAGAGATGATCGATTGGAGGGTTGGAGAAGACAAAAGGAGGGTAACGCACCTGAGATTCAATCGGTTGATGCAGTTGCAATCAGAGAGAGATGAGGGTTGCATGCACACTAGAAAGACGATCGATTGGAGGGTTTTCAATATTTTTTTTTCACAAACCAGTAAGTTATTCTATTTCGTATAACAAAATTACAAAACAAAACTTTTTTTAATTTTACGCCGATCCACCGCTTGGTCGCCTAGGCGGCGCCCGTCCGCCTAGGCGCCGCCTTAACCACCTAAAATCACCTAGTCATCGAGAACCGCGTAGAGGCCACTGATCGTGGCAGTAGGGTCGCACCTAGTGCCTAAGCGGCGCCTAGCCTGATTTTTAGAACACTAGTTTTTCCTAATAACCTACTACCAAATGTGTCCCTCTATTTTTTTTTATCAAAATTCCTGTATATGCATATAATCATGCTATTGCTCACCAAGGACGACCTGTGAATTCCTTAACCAAAGTGTGATTCTAGAAAAATTGAGTGGGTGTCGGTGTCGGCGTGCACATTACATGGCATGTCGGCATGCACATTACAAGGCAATACAAAAACCAAAAGTATCATCCAGCATCCATTGAGCTATTTGGTTTTACATAAAGAAGGTTTCATCTGCAGTGGCATGAGTGCTGAAGTGAAAGTTAAAAGATCATAAAACCAGACTGTGATGAAAAAACAAAATAGAAGCTATAATAGGACTAAGTTACTCCATCAATGCAACTGACAAACCAGCCAAACATACTATCTGACACCGGAAGAACAAACGCCACCACGGATTCATACCTAAAGATGAAGGCCGCCTCGTCGTCAAGCACATCCATCATGTTCAAATGGGACAACACCAAGACCGATGAAGCACGGGTACCGGTACGGGGTACGGGTACGGTGTGGGTACGGCAAATTTATTTAATAATTTATTTATTATACTACTATATTTCATTGCATGCATAATAATAAAATATAAAATTTTACTAACAAAAAACAACATAAATAAAAATTCAAACTTCATACATTAAGTTCAACAAAAAAGTAACAATAATTCAAGTTTTAAGGAAATTAGTTAAATTACAAATCACCATTTAATTCCCAAAACAAGCAAAACACAAAAGTCTTAAGTTAATAAAATTAAAACTACAATTAAACCCCAATATTTTGGATTATTTTGTCATTTTTTGGTTGTCAAAATGGCAACCCGGTGGATATGCTTTAAGAAAATTGTTTTTTCTAAGCCAATGGGGATTTGGGAGGAACATTTGACAAACTTGTATGAATTATGAGCATTTGTACATGTTATGTGCAATTTTTTCATCTTAAACTTATTGCGTTATTTCAAGTTGCAGGAATGGTCTGTATACAATCCTAACCACCAACACCCTAAATTAATGTGATCAGCATTGACATATATACTCATACGTTTCTTATGTTCTTAATCTCCTTTTTCCATTTTAGGGTATATGAAAAAGTCTTCTATGTTTTGTGTTCAATTGCATAAATAAATTGAGACGGGAAATTGTTTAAACATCATACAAACGACTAAAAATGGAGCAACCATGATTAGAAAAACGATGTCAATCTTGTCTTTGGAGAGACTCTCCAAACGTAATGGCGGATTTTATGTATGTATCGAAATTAAAACTACAATTAAATCCCAAAGCAAACAAAACATAAAAGTCTTAAGTTAATAAAATTAAAACTACAATTAAACCCCTAATATTTTAGATTTCTTTATATTTGGCCACTGAAAATGTTTAAAAAATTAAAATTTTGTCTAAAAGTACCCACAGAAGTACCGACGCCGTACCCATTTTGGTCAGAAGTACTCATAGAAGTACCAGTGTCATATCCATTTTGGTAAAAGTACCGGGTACTTTTTTGCCGTACCGGGTATTTTTTTGCCGTACTCGTTCCTGTACCCGTACCCACGGAGTACCCAGTACTCGCATGGCACCATTTTTGGAGTATCCGTGCTTCATAGACCAAGACCAATGCATGTGAAATAATTAGAACTAAAACTGACATCCATACCACAATGAAAGCCATAATAACAATCCTTTTGTCAGTCAAAGTTGTAAAATCAGGGTAACACAAAGAGGTAGATCCTTATTACATTCGAAGTCATCGAAAACCCATGAGTGAACTCATTATAATTAGTGAAAAGACCTACTTCTTACTGGTCTTCTTCTTTGAACTAGAATTAGCTGCCTGTGGCTTTGGATGCTTTTCAGCCTCATTTGGATCTAGCCAATTGAGAGGGTGGCGATTGAAGAGAGGCCAATTGGGGACAGTGATCAAAGTGGCGAGAACTACCCCAGAGGCATATACTAGCATCATTGTTTGGAATGATCTCAAAGCAAAGCCCATTGCAAATGCCACCACTGCAAAACCCACCAGCAGAATCTGCATCAACTGCTCCGCTAGCTTCTGCCCTTGCCAATCCATCTAGGAAGAGAGACAGACAAATAATTTATAAAAATCTATTATACAAAACACAACCCTTGGTGGGCCCCACACAATTTGGGGGATATTTTCCACCCTTGATGGTTTTGGGATGCACGGCTGTGTGGAGGGCAAGGAGCTCCAAGTTTACAATGTTGCTGTGTGGAGGGCAAAGAGTCCCAGATTGAAAATTTTAGAGCAAACACAAATGTTGAAGCGCTTATAAAGTCATTAGGTGGTTCTATAGGCTAGATAGGTTTGCCCCCGTGTGGATCGCAATGTGTCTAATGATTTCCTAGGAAAAAAGATAAAATTTTAGTCTAGCCCATCTAACCTTACAATTTGGTAGACCCCGCATGGGTTGGTGGTTCAGCCATTGACACGAATAGAGTTCTATCGGCATGGGTCGAGTGTTATCGGCACAAACATGAGTTGTTTTACCGGCACGGGTTGAGTGCCATCGGCACGGGCAATGCACTAGTAATGATATATAATATAAGTGAATAGTATAATTAGTAGTTCGCATCAATTGCGAATATTGTTTTCACAAATCAAAGTAATTATTGTTTCTATATTATGTACTTGAGAAAACGTGGGTTTAATATTTTTCTAGCATTTTATCATTACTTCATATTTTCTCTTGCTTGGTATCTTTTACTTTTGTTTCTTTTGAATTTGTATGCTTGCGAGGTTTCATCCTAGTTGGAAGCGAGTTTCTTTTCCATAGCAGCGATGTTTCTAAGAGAGTCTGTCTTGGGAGAATGGGAGAGAAATTCTGAAGAGTATTCGCCACCCCGATAGGTGAGTTTCCTGCTACTAAGGTCGTTGCCCAACCTTTTTACGGCAAGTCACTAAAATATGAGCCTTGTTATATGGACCGAAGGGGAGACCGACTGGGGTGAGGGACCACAACTCAACCCCACATGACTAATCAGAGCCACTGATAAATTTTTAAATAATTTTTAAATGATCCTGTAAAAATTCATCTCATTCGGATAACTGTAAATGTTTTATTCAGAATTCTCACCAATTTCCCTAAAGAAACTCTTAAAGGTTTCCCTGTATATCCTATATAGATACATAGACATCATAATTCAGTGACTGATCCGGTGTATGTCCGAGTGTGAAGTATCTAAGAGGAAGGTATAGCCACCGTAGATCCTAAAGAAAGTATATAAGATTACACCTTCCTTAGAACAAACCACCTCGATGTCAATAAAGTATATGAGATTACCTAAGTCCTTCGTATAAAACTGATGACTAAGATAAATCTTCAAGACTGCAATACCGACCTCATCACTCCCAGAGATGATGATATCATCCACATACACGATCAAAACAATAACACCACTGGTAGACGAACGACAAAGCAAAGCACTGAATGATTAGAGGTGGTACGCTAAAAGTTATACTTAATAAGGACCGAACTAAACTTATCAAACCACGTTGTTCACTACCAGAAACAACATATCCCGGTGGTAAGTCCATATAAATCTCCTCTTACAAATCACCATGCAATAAGACATTTTTCATGTTCAACTGATATAGTGTCCAGTGACAATGAACGACCACAGAAATAAGAATACGAGCAGAATTAAGTCGAGCCGCTAGAGAGAGCTTCTAAATAATCCACACCATATGTCGGAGTATATCCTTTGACAAGCAATCGAGTCTTGAGATGTTCAACAGAACCATCGGGATGATACTTTACCGTATACACCCAACGACAATCAATTGCATGCTTTCCAACAAGAAGCGATGTAGGCTCTCAAGTATGATTCTGATGTAATGCATACATTTCTGCATCCATGAGACTTTTCCAACCAGACAACGATAGAGACTGCCAATGTTCTAAAAGGCACTAGGGGGGAGATAGAAGACAGATATTTGTGACTTAAGGCTCTGTTTGGTTTGATCTAGTTATCAAATATATAATATTCCTTCTTAGTCGCGCTGGACCACTATCTCCTAGCGTCAAGCGCCTAGAGTATTTTAGAACAGTGGAGCCTGCTTATAATTGACGGGAATGGAGATAGAAGACAAAGATGTAGAAAAGGCATGGTATGGAGAAGAAACATGACGTAAAAAAGCCGATCCAATGCACGAAGCTCCTGCATATGCGGGATCTAGAGAAGGGTTGATCTACGCAACCTTACCCTTGCAAGCAGAGAGACAGTTTCCGCGAACCGAACCCGTAACCTACAGGCCACAATGGTGGTAGCTTTACCGCTACGCCGGGTTTGCCCTTCAGAAGAAAGAAACACGATGTAAAGAAATAAAATTGGAAATAGCATATTTAAAGAAACAAGCAAAACTATCTTTTCAAAGAGCAATAGGAAGGTCATTTGAACTTATTGAGGAAGTGGCAGGAGCCACAAGCAGAGAATATGATGGTGGTTGAATGGAGACAGGAGCTGTATGCAAAGACGGTAAAGAACTGAATCTTGTATGACTGCAATTTTATGCTTTTTACGTTGATAAACATGCAAAAGAGATGATGCATGAATGACTAACAAGGGGAAATATGATACCAACTCAGAAACGACTGATGCAGATAATTCCCGAAAGAAAAGAAAGGAATAAATTCAAAAAAGGTAACATCGGCACTGACATAATACTTAAGCAATAGAGAATTGTAACACTTATATCCTTTTTTAGTCCGAGAATAACCAAGAAAGACACTTGAGAGATCGCGTCAACTTGTCACGGTTAGGTTCCACATTATGAACAAAAGCGATACAACCAAACATATGATGGGGTACGGAAAAAGTAGTAGCACCAAGATATAGCATGGAGAAAGGAACCACATTATTCAACACATAAGATGACATGCGATTAACTAGATAACATACAGTAAGAACCACGTCTGTCCAATACTGTTTCGGAACATGCATATTGAATATTAGAGTGCGTGCAACATCTAGTAGATGTCGGTGCTTGCATTCAGCAACACCATTCTGCTGAGAAGTGTGGACATAATTGGTTTGATGAATGATGTCACAGTCAGTGAAAAAGAAGACACAGACGATTGGGTATACACCAATGCTTTATCAGACCGCAACACTTCTATATGTTTATCAAACTGCGTGTAAACTTCAATATACAAACTGAATAACACATGTGACAATTCAGATCATTCTTTCATTAAATATAACCAATTCATTCGTGAACAATCATAAACAAAAATAACAAAATACTAAAATCTTTCGGAGTTGACTCGAGATGGACACCAAATATCAGTGTGAACAAGCTCAAAAAACTGCAAACGACGACTCTCAACTCTACGAGGAAAAACACTAAAATGGTGTTTGCCGAACTAATATGCCTCACATTCTATAACAGAAAGAGAACTAACACTCGGAACAACTTGGTGCAATTTAGCTAAAGATGGATAACCAAACGACAATGTCACTTGAAAGAAGATGCAGAGATAGAAGTGAAAACCTGCCCTGGAATATCCAGATAATACAGTCCATCTCATTCATGTCCCAAACCAATCATCTTCTTCGTCATGAGGTCCTGAAAAAGATAACTAGTTGGAGAGAAAGTTATAAAACATTGTAGAGATTTAGTGAACTGACTCGCAGATAACAAATTAAATGGAAACTCAGGAACATAAAAAGTATTAGATAATGTCAAGGAATGGGTTGGGTGAATGACATCTTTCCCAAACACAGGACAAGTAGAACCATCAGCTAAGATAATATTATGTTGCATAGGAGAACGATTATAAAAGATAGAATTTGTATCAGACACGTGAGAACTTGCCTTTGAGTCGATCACCCAGGAAAAGGATGGTGTCTGATTACCTATATGTGTCATAGTTGCAGTAGGTTGAGAGGAGATACAAAAAAATAAATTCAGCTTCTGAAGAATCTAATCCAAGGGAGAGGAAGTGTCTGAAACCAAATTATGATGAGACCCGAAAGCAGCATGGTCAGAGGCCAATGGATAATGCTAGACATCTTCGTCATACACTTGGTGTGCATACTCTAGATTACCCCACTTTTCCCAACAACATTATTCAGTATGTCCCAATATACCACGGTAGTTGCATTTTCGTTGAGATGCACAACCACCAGCCCGACAACCATCTCCACCCCACAATCACCTCCTTGACCATTCCAGTGGCCTCTATTGCAACCATCACGGCCACCACCACAATCATCACCATGACCACAACCATGCCACCACATTGACCTCCACCACTAGACACCAACTGATGTAGGACAAGGACCTACATGTATCCTCAGTAGAGATGCCAAGCAGACCTTAGCCCCAGCCGAGCAACATGTCCCTTCTTTTCACCCAGCCGCACAGCCTACACTCCTCGCCGAGCTGCCACCAGATGCCGAGCTGCCACACTTGCCGCACTGCCCCAAGGAACTTCAGCCCAGCCCAGCCAATTTAGCTCGTACCAGTTTAGCACGACAACCTACGTCAGCACATCCTCAACAGCTGCACCTCAGCTCGGCCGCTTTCCCGCAGAGCCACTGGAATAAAACTACACGGGGACCACTCGACATCCTCTAACATTCTGTTATTACTTTTCAGATTCTGTTAGGAAATTGTACATTTGTAATCATTTTGCTTTTTCCCTTCTTGTTTGTATTAGCCGCCACCCATTTTTAGGGTTTTCTTTTCCTTGTTTTCCTTAGAGGCTATATAAGCCAAGAGATGTACAAATTCATACACCTTTTTTTGATAATTTGAAAACCCTATTTCCGAAAGTGAGCTTGCCTCTCTCTTCATCTTCAGGTGGATTCCTGAGCTAGTTAGGTGGATTCCTAACTCCTCTACCGGATTACGGAGTTAATCCGATCATCCCTTACAGATTACGGTGATAATCTGTCCGCTTCTACTGGATTTCATTCAAAATCTGTCTACCCTTCACCTCGGATTCAGTTTACCTGAACCGGCCTTCACTTATCCACTTCTCATTCCGTTGCGTTCTGCGTCAGTTGGTATCAGAGCCTACTTCCAATAAACGATGCTCCGGAAGACCGATCAGTCACAGTTGGAGACTTGAAAGTTGTTCAACGGGAGATGCGTGAACTACGCGAACTTGTTGAACGCCTTACCGGCGATTTTGCTCGTGTTCAGGTCCGTCAAGAGCAGGCTCAGGCTTTCCCTGAACCTGTGGGCCAGAATGGTGCACAAGCCAGAGTTCCGAGAAGAGTTCCTCATCCACACCCCATACATGCAGCCTTATCAGACTCAGACATTGATGTTGATGAGAGGGTGCTTAACTATGGAGACCAGGAGAGACCTACAGAGAACAGAGACTACCGAATGAAGGTGGAGTTGCCTTCTTTTGATGGCTACTTGGACGTGGAAGGATTTCTTGATTGGTTGATAGAGGTTGAATGATTCTTCGATTACATGGGTATCGAAGAGGAGAAGAAGGTTAAGTTTGTGGCCTACCATCTCAAGAGTGGCACCTCAGCCTGGTGGGACCAGTTACAGATGTCCCGAGCATGACAGAACAAGTCCCAGATACGTTCTTGGTCGAGGATGACGAAGCTGATGAAACAGAGGTTCTTACCTGCTAACTACGAGCAAATGATGTTCCAGCAGTATCAGAATTGCAAGCAGGGACTTAGGTCTGTCAGAGCTTACACAGAGGAGTTCTACGGGTTATCATCTCGTAATGACCGGGTAGAAAATGATAACCAACAGGTGGCTAGGTTTAACAATGTCCTACGCCTGCCTATCCAAGACCGAGTGGTGTTGCACCCAGCCTTTACCCTCAATGAAGCTGTTGAGCTAGCCCTACAAGTTGAATCCCAGCTAGACCGCCTCAACGGGAGCTCAGAAATTCACCAGGATCGCGGCAGGACAGTTGCCAGGTGGAAAGAGAGCGCTGCCAAGTCAGACTCATGGCAGCGCGGCAAGTGGAGGAACAGCCGCAGGAAGTTCTAGTACTACTCAACCAGTGCGACAAGGCAACAAACAGGTCGCTGCACCCCAGAGGACCTCACCAAGCCCTTACACGCCATCCTCCCAGTCTATTAAGTGTTACAGGTGTGGAGAGCCAGGTCACTGTTCTAACAACTGCCCGAACAGACGAGTTGCTAACCTTGCTCTGCAAGGAGATGAAGAAGAAGAGTTGTTGGAGGACCAGGCTCAAGAGTTTGATGAAGAGGAAGTGGTGGAAGCAGAAGAAGGAGTTGTGCTGGTTGTCCGCAGATTGCTATTTTCTCCCAGGATAGAAGGTGAGACTCAGAGGCACAATATATTCCGCACTCGCTGCACAGTGGGACAGAGAGTGTGCGAGCTAATTATCGATGGAGGAATCACTGATAACATAGTTTCCCGAACTATGATGGATAAGCTTCAACTGAAAACAGAAGCTCATCCCAATCCCTACAAGATCGGTTGGATTAACGACGGTGGAGAAGTCAAGGTCAGTGAACGCTGCACAGTGCAACTTTCTATTGGCCAGAAGTACAAAGATGAGGTGATATGTGATGTGGTGGATATGTCAGCTTGCCATTTGCTGCTAGGCAGGCCTTGGCAATTCGATGTTTGGTTCTACCCATAACGGTCGTCTCAATACTTACTCTTTTATGTACCACGGGACCAAGATAACTTTGGTTCCCATGGGAGGACAGAAATCTAAGGAGACCCGCACTGCGAGCAAGACTCTGCTAGTAGTACCGGAGTTGG
>NMUG010007268.1:0-12155 GCA_002855965.1 Monotropa hypopitys
AATCATATGAATTCAAGAATCATTATGTACTTCCACATATAGAATGATTATGATGCAAGTCATAATACATTCAACTTGTCACACATAAGCTAGGGATGATTTACAAAGATGCTATTGGTGATTTGAGAAATAAGGAAGAAATACAAAATAACACTTGATGCATATGATCTACTACTCTTTAGATCCAACCAAAGAAAATCTAAGTAAACATGTATTGAGAATGAACAAGTAGCAACACTAGAATTTTCATTATCAACTAAAGTAGTTTACAACCAAGACTAAGATGAAAGAAAATTGAAATTAAAGCTATGGCACACCTTGGAATCTTCAAGATCCTAGATGTCACCTTCTTGAATCTTCAATCTCCCTTGGCTAGCCTTCAAACTACTCCTTAGATGCTCTCTAAAACTCTAAACTTGTAAAATGAACAAAATGATGTATAGACCCTTAATCCTAACTCAACACACCTATTTATACTTTTCCTCCAACTCAAAAATGACATATTTACCCTTAATGAGATGCCCAAAGAATGATTCCACCGACTTACTTTTCCTTCAGCAATTTTCTCATCCGAGAGCCTAGATACCTATATCTATAGCTTAAGATATCAATATCTTCAAGCTTTAAAATCCCTCAGCATCATTAAGATATCGATATTTTAATGCTAAGATACCGATTTCTTACTCTTCAAATTATCCATCCTTCCCATATATCACCTTAAGATATCGATATCTTATTCCTTAAGATACCGATATCTAAGGGCTCAGACCAGCCTTCACATTTTTCACACTTCAACATATCGGTTTCTTCTGCAGTATCTTCCCATGATCGTGACTCTTCAACTTAAGATACCGGTATCTTAAAGTCCAAGATACCGATATCTTGATGCTCTGTTCAACCATTAGTTATTCCTTCAGGATATCGATTTCTTCAACTTGTCTCTCCTTTCCTAAGATACCGGTATCTTTGTAATTCTAGATATCGGTATCTAGGGTCTTTTGAACAATTTTTCCTTCTTTGTATTCTTCAATTGCTCACCTTCTTCATTCATCAACAATCTTCTTTGCAATTGATTTCCTTGGGAAAATTTTTCAATTCTAACTTGTTTTGCTCTTGAATTTCAAGGGTAAATATAGCATGAATTGCTTTCGTTGCTCCTTTGAACATTTTCATCAATTTAACCTACATTTGAAGCAACTAAACATCAAAATAGGAAAAGTAATATATAAGTGTAATTGATATTATTTAATGCAAAAGACTAGCAAAGAGGGTATGGAAATATGATAAACTAATGCAATATTGCATAGCAATCAGTCATGAGCAAATCTTTAAATCGTTCCCAACTTTGATAAAGAGTATCTCCTTCTTTTTGACTAAACCTTTGAATTTGTACAATAAGAAGATTTCTTTTCGAAGATGGAAAATACTTAACATAAAAAGCATCCAAAACTTCTTGCCATGTACGTAGACTTTGTGGTTCTAGTGATTGGAACCATGCCTTCACCTTATCCTTCAATGAATGAGGAAAGAGAGTAAGGCATGCCATGTCCAATTGCTGTGGTGTATCCATAGAATCCACTAAGTATTCAAAGTCACGTACATATTGTAATGGGTTATCACACTCACGTCTATAAAATGGTGTTATAAGAGTGTAATGGATAGCCTTTATAGTAAAGGCATTAGCCTGAGTGTGCACATGAAGAACTATGGATGACTATGGAGTGATGTGTTCGGGATTCATATAATCCCTCATAGTTCTAGCTGGTGGGTCCATTTCTTCTCCTATGATACGTTCTTCCCTCAAAAGATGTTATTCTCTAAAAGGAATAGGGTCCTCTAGAGGTGTATCAACAAATGTAGAATCCACACTCACAAGTCACCGTGAACAATCACAGAATCAAAATTAATGATCCAGGGAGTGAATTATTTCAAACGATTGATTTCACTATTAAAAAGAAAGAAACAGAGAAAATAGAATACTTAAAATGGTATCAATTTACCTTCTTGTTTCTCTGTCTGTTTCCTCCCTGGCAACGGTGCCAAAAATTGCTTTTACTTGTGCTTTGTAGATCAAAATGCATTCCCCAAGTGTAAGGAATTTTTGTCGCACAAGTATAGTATCTGGTAGGTCCTGAGTCGAATCCACAAGGAGGTGTGATCGATAGTGAAATAGGTGGTAATTTGGTGAAATGTTAGTAGTGAGATGCTAGCCTTGAAAGATTCATTTTGGAATGTTTTGATTTTAAGATTATGAAATTACTAGAAATAACAACTTAGGATTATAAATCAAGGATTTTCTTGAAATATTTGAGAAAATTAACTTAATTGGAAAAGGGTCCTAAGTTAGGGTTACAATTCATTCCATGATTCATATGAATTCAAGTTCTCACTTACTAAAGATCAAGAGAATTCAGGCATGTCATACATTGCCACTACAAAATCACCAAATATACATGACATGTGATCTAAGAATCATAGGTGCCAAGGATCGTTGTCTACCCATGAGCAAAGATCACACATCAACAGGATTCAATGATTGAAGGGATATCCCCATGTAAATTGCTCTTGTAATTGACAGATTTTTCATAAGAACCTTACATCATACGAATCATGTTAGAAATCTCACCCTAACTGGGCCTAACTAACTACTCACTAATTGAATACATGGTTTCTAAAACCAAGATTGAGAAATAACAATCCATGAGTAATTGAGGTAGCTGGACCTTGGCCTTGAGGGATCAGATTCATTGTAGGGAGTCACTCATTGATCCGGACCCTGAGCATCCCATGATGTCCCGAATCGTCGGCTTCACGGACCCTCGACAGATGTCCTATACCCGAATGATTAGACTACATGTCCGATAGTCCCCTTCGGCATAGCACACCATTTAAAACATTTGAGCAAAGTAGGGTTCATCGGACGGGAGACCCAGACCTCCGGCTACCATGCCGATCGATAGAGCATCATGTGTGGCCCTTGTGGCAAGGGCGTAGCTCCCGGCCGACCGGCTACCTAGCGGAGGGTCCACCCTCCGGCGACGACCCAGTATAGAGCGGCCTGCCCACTTGCTTTGCATATCCCCCATCTGTACGACCTACTCGGCCCACTTGGCCCACCACGTGAACCATTCGGGCCCAACGTCGTATGGGGGAGCCCACGATACACGGTTCACGCACCAATCTTGAGCCCCAAGCCAACCTACCCCTATAAATACCCCTCAAGGGTACTGTTGACGTGATCTGATCCCCAGAGAAAACTGTCCGGCCTAGCTATCTTTTGTCTTCTTCCTCAAAAAAGAGACTAACTTATGCTTCGGAGGCCCCATCGGTCACAATGGATCGGTGGGCACTAACCTTTTTATTGCAGGAGCCAAGTAGGAAGTCCCCTTTCTATCTTTGCAGGGACCCACACGAGCTTCCGAACCAAGTGCCGGTCGGGCAGACCACATCCGTTGTCGATGGCCCATCATCCGAAGGACCAGCCGTCAGGAAGGTGAAAGAAGGAAAGCAGCCACCACAATTGGCGACTCCTCTAGATACGATTGCACTCAATCTCCAGACCTTTGGTGGTATTTCTAGCACCTTTCAAACTTCCTGATCAATGGGGACCGAATTTCCACCCCCGGGAGCAAACCCCGAGTTCTCCAGAATTCTTCCCCCACTACCTCCAGTGACGATCCCCCACCAGTCCATGGGAATACTTGACCTAGACATCGGTCATGCCTTGGCCGGGATCAATTCTGATTTGACGATCATCATGGATAGAATGATGAGGGAAAAGAATGCAGAGATAGCCCTCCTAAAAGATCAGGTCGCTATACTTAGCCATCCGACCCCACAAGCAACCTCTGCAACATCAAAGTCTGGGGAAACCCCTTGACATTGCCTTTCCATATTTGTGCATAGGTTCATCGGTGCCGACAACTCTGCGACTAGGGTTTCCTCCATTGTTGAAGCTTGGGGTAAATGTGCCTCTATCTTGTGCTTGTGTGATTGTGTTAGGTCATCTAAATGGTTTTTAAGAATTAAAACCAAAGAATTTCTATAAAACCTATGTTTTGGAAATCAAGAAGGAATCATGTTTGATTAAATGAAATTGGAATTATCCTTGCATTGGAATTGGTAGTTCTTGGTGGATGTGAGGATGCATGATATTCAATTTGATGTCTAGGACTTGTAATTGAATTGTTGAAGTTTAATGGAAATTGGGGATTTTGTCCTAGGAGTATAAATTAGTAGAATTGAGCGGTGATCTTGTGCCCGTTAGGTGTTTTATACAATGCCCGAGGGGCTTACGAGTATAATTCATGGTTTCGTAGGATCGTTGAATTTTGGTTAGGCCCTTGTGTGTGGCCTTGGATGGATGGGTGATGAGTGGTGCGATTAATTAGGTCCTTGGTGATCAAGACCCTTGTGTGCACTTGTGCACCCTAGGTGTTTGTTGAAATACCATAGTGAAGAGGATTGGGTAGAAATGTGTGAACTCGTCATACTTGGATTGGGAATTCGTCTCTACGATATAGTACCCTTGGATTGGGTAGGTTGGATGATTGGACTTATGGCTTATGTGTTGGTGCATGAATTCGTCACACTTAGGTGGGAATTCGCCCTCTTGAAGTGAATTCGTCACTAGTGTTGGGAAACTCGTTCCCTTAGATTGAATTCGTCAATCTCGTCAATTCACCTATTAAACAACCAACCAAAAAGAAAACATGATTCGTGAATGTGGTGTGTGGATGACCAAACGATGTGGTCCTTGATGATTGTGAGTTAGTGCATCCCTCGTGGCACCTCGTAAATTTGGTGCATTCCTCGTGGCACCTCGTGTGATAGTGCATTCCTCGTGGCACTTCGTGTGATGGTGCATCCCTTATGGCACCTCATGTGTTAGTGCATTCCTCGTGGCACTTCGACGTGAGTGAGTCAATCCTTGTCCTCGCCAAGGAGACTCTAAATCGATCCCGGGCTTAATGGTTTTAAAATAGTTTTCAAACATAGTCCACATTTGGGGTAAGCCGGTCCTTATTTAGTGAGGCGGCCGAGACTCGTGTGACTCATTTTCAAAGTTGTGTTAAGCCGGGAGTCGAACAAATTAATCAAACAAAATAAATCAATTCACCAATGTGTACCTATATAGATATGTATATAGAGGAATCAAAAGAATAGTTGATGTATGACGTGGCTTGGTGGATTGTGTGAGTATGAGATAAGTCATGGAATTATCTAGTGGAATTCATATGAAGTTTGGTTTGTGTACTACGGTTGGTAGAGGTACCACTAGAGACGGGTTATGTTCTTGGGAGTGTCCTCCCTAGAAAGTGTGACAGATTACATTGTCAGCATGGTATGGTCAAGGTTGAAGTCCTTGGTTCTTACAGCCTTTGTTCTAGCATACGTTGCCTAGTTGCGTGGTTAAGGGGTACTTGGTAAAGAGATGGTTTTGACTTGTGTGGTTGTTGGCCTTGAGTTAGATTGAATGGTTGGGTTATCTCTTAGAGTCCTTGTGTGGAAGAGAGACTTGGATAGACTTGTGGGTCTTGATTTGGGTAGTGATTTGATAGTAGTGTTTGGGATGGTTTGTGAGATGGCATTCTTAGGATTGCATCATAGGGATTCACACCACTTGTGCATGTCACCATAATTGCATTTGTACTTGATAGATGCATATTTGATGGGTCTTTATGACTCAATCTTCTTTTTACAGTTTTATACAGGTTTACATGGTTTGGTGGCTTGTAGCCGGGAGTTGGCATTGGCTTACTCTACCTTCTTTTCAGTGAGAAGCATTTCATTGTATTTCATTTATGTATCATTGTAATAAATCCCCTTCTCTCCTTTTTCTTATAGTTTGACTTTCATTTCAAATGTAAAGGCATTATTTGTATTTCAATTTCAAGCAAGTTTTATGTAATGGATTCGTAAAGAAATGTGTTTGACTATTCATGGCCCTTTTGTATTGTGGTTTGGTTAATGTTGTTTTACTATTAATCATTCTTTTATTCCAATCAATCAATCAAAAAATGGTTTGAAAATTCGGGGCGTGACAACTTGGTATCAGAGCTTTCGTTCGAAAACCTTGAAACTTTGGGGAGATTTTTATCTCAATTAGTTATTCATGTGCTTTCCATGGAGTCATTTGTTTGTGTTTGTATGTATTGAGAGTTGCATGGCATTAGTATGCCCTTGTTTGTGGCATAGGAAGTTGGCATTAATATGCCCTTGTTTGAGGCATAGGAGTTTGGTATTTGTTCCTAGATGAGTTTGGTTTCCGCTAGTGTATTGGAGGTTTTGCCTATGGATATGTGTGTATATTGAGTATGTGGTTGATTTTCCTAGCATGCGATATTAATTGACTCATAGTTCTTGTGTAGAAGTTTTTGAGCATAGTACTATTATGGTTCATGTATTGAACGTGTTGTTTGTATGCTTGCTAGGACTTGTCGTCGCTTGTCGCGTTGATGGTCGATATGGTTAATCGTTAGAGAGGTCGTAGGATTCGTCAGGAGATTCCGATGGAAGATGTCCGTGAAGAAGAAAACGTTGAAGTGGGTCAAGAAGGAGCAGTTGATCCTCGATTGTTTGTGAGGCAGATTGCCGAGGCCATGGTTGAGGCCACCAAAGCAGTTCAAGTCCCCAGGGCTAGGGGTGTTAGCCACGTGATTGAGGCTTTACGTGATTTCTGTACTATGAACCCTCTTAGTTTCAATGGACAGGGTGAGCCTATTGAGGCTAATCATTGGCTTTCCGGGATTTGTAAGGCATTGGACACCCTTCACATCGTTGAGGATGAGATGCGAGTGTCTTTTGCATCCTATCAGTTGGTCGATGAAGCAGGAGAATGGTGGAACTCGATAGTTGAAGCCAAGAAAGATGTGCAAAGGTTGGCTAGAGTTGCAGATCCGGGTTTTGTTGATGAAGATGCAGGTGCCATTTCATGGGAGCAATTCGTTTCTACCTTCAAAGTCAGAGTGTGGGAGCCTCGTCAGCAATCTTTTATTTCAAATTCCACTTCTTCTTCAGGCCGTTTTGGGAGGAAGTGGCATAGAGATCTTTCTTTTTCTTAGAGTTAGTAGGGTTGTGAGTCCCTTGTCAGTACTGGTATTGCAAAAAAGCTACCCAAGAGCCATCTTGTTTGTCATCACTACAATCAGGAAGGGCACTATCGTTCTCAGTGTCCCCAAGTTACTTGTTTCGAATGCGGCTAGTCGGGGCATGTGGGAAGAATTTGCCCACTAAGGAGCGACAGACAAGGAGAGATGTCAATTGGGCGTCACTCATTAGTTGGGCCAAGAGTTGAGCAGCTCCAACAAGAAAGTCAGAGTCAGCAACCTCGTCACCAGTCATTCTCATCCAGTCCTCAGTTTGAGAGAGGAATCAGTTCTAGAGGTGCACGTCGAGATTCGTTTTAGAGAGCCAAGCAACCAGCAGAGCAGATGACTCAGGGTAGAGTCTATGTGATTACTACGATGGATCCTCAGCCGCCGGTTTCTCCATCTTAGTAGACCCATTTCGTGTTTGTTTTCCTAGTTGTATTATGCGTTGATGGGATTGGCATCCCTTGTTGTATTTTGTTAGTAGCATCGTGAAATCGGTTTGACGTTATGCATTTTGTTTTGGGATGTTGCTCCCCTTCGTGGACATCGTTTGTAGAAATCTTCTCGGTTGAGACTTTCGTTACCTAGTTGGGATACTTCTTGTCGTAAGTTTCTTGTTCTCGTACTTCATAAATTGATGCCACAATGATTTGAGTCGTGATCTCACTTCCGTTTAAATTGTTGATGAGTGTGTTAGTTCTCTTGTGCCACCTTGTTCTTGTTGCGATGGCCAAGTTTGGTGTTTACTCTCCACTTGTTTGATTGGTATGTCTTTCGAGACCATTATTGCTTCCTTGTAAATCCACATCCTTGTGCCCTAAGCGATGGGTAGATTGTTAGATGCATTGGGAACGAGTAATAGAGTCAGTTATTCTTATACCTTCAGTGTTGAATCGACCGTGTGTGTGTGCTTCCTTTGCTTGTGTGGTATATGGAGGACCCTATAACTTAGGTTAAGAATAGTGTCTGGTCGGCATCTCTCAAACTTGAATTGTAGTGGTCACTTGATTATCGCATTGTGTGTGTGTGTGGGGATGTGTGTGTACCCGTGGGTAGGGTGACGAAATTGCAAAACATGTGTATGCGAGTTGTAGAATGATAGAGGAGTGTTGACGATTATAAATCCGATTCTTCCTCATGTTAACATTGTTAGTTCTTGAGGAGACAAATCCCTTGTGGGATCCTCCGTCCTTTGTACCTTTTGTGGAATAAATTCTTGTGCCGGCGTGTCCCTTTCATATCGGTATGTCCACACCGTATCGGGAGTTGTCCCTTTTTATTCTTTTGTGTGGCGCGCGGGTTCTTTGCAAGTTTGATGTTCCTTGGTCGTGATCTTTGTTCCTCTAACCTTAGTTAATTTCAGGGACAAAATTCTTTTAAGGTGGTTGAGGTGTCACGACCCGTATTTTTCTAAATGCAATTTTCGGAATTTAACTCGTTTATAAAACATCAATCGATATTATTTACCTTTGGGAAGGTTTTGGGTTAGCCTTAGGACATCAATTTAACTTGAGGATCATCAAGGAAGGATCCTAGGATGCATCCAGAAGGGCCAGGGTGACTTCGGAGTAGTTTCGGGCAACTTTCTGTCTGCTCATCCGAACGAGAATGGCAGGGGTTCCGGACGAGAGAGAAGAACTTTGGATGAAGGCTACCGGAGGGTTGGTCTGGACGAGGATGGGTCCCGTCCGGAAGAATTGGTGCGGCCTTCCGGACGACGGGTCTCCCGTCCGGACGAGGAACGATAGAAATGCGATTTTTTGGGTTTTAAGTGGGGGTATTGTTGTCTTTAGCCATGGGGTATATATGGGACTCTTGAGTTCGAACTAGGGGCATTTCTTCCCCATTTCTCAAACCCTAAAGCCCCTTCTCTCTTCTCTCTCTACCTCCCATGGCTTTCCCCCCCTCTCTCTAAATTTTGGGGACCTTCCGAGCATCCCACGGAGTTCTTGCAAGCTTTAACGTCGTTCTCCACGTCGAGGGCGTTCCGGCAACATAGGTGGTAAAGTCATCCTCTAAAATTTTCGGGTAAGTCATTCTTGAAAGTTTTTTTCTCATGGTGGTTCTTTGGAGACTTTGATTCCCCTTGACATTGCCTTTCCGTATTTGTGCATAGGTTCGTCGGTGCTGACAACTCCGCGACTAGGGTTTCCTCCATTATTGAAGCTTGAGGTAAATGTGCCTCTATCTTGTGCTTGTGTGATTGTGTTAGGCCACCTAAATAGTTTTCAAGAATTAAAACCAAAGAATCTCTATAAAACCTTTGTTTTGGAAATCAAGAAGAATTCATGTTTGATTAAATGAAATTGGAATCATCCTTGCATTGGAATTGGCAGTTCTTGGTGGATGTGAGGATGTATGATATTCAATTTGATGTCTAGGACTTGTAATTGAATAGTTAAAGTCTAATGGAAATTGGGGATTTTGTCCTAGGAGTCTAAATTAGTGAAATTGAGTGGTGATCTTGTGCCTGCTAGGTGTTTGATACAATGCCCGAGGGGCTTACGAGTATAATTCATGGTTTTGTAGGATCGCTGAGTTTTGGTTACACCCTTGTGTGTGGCCTTGGATGGATGGGTGATGAGTGGTGCGATTAATTAGATGTCCTTGGTGATTAGGACCCTTGTGTGCACTTGTGCACCCTAGGTGTTTGTTGAAATACCATAGTGAAGAGGATTGGGTAGAAATGTGTGAACTCATCACACTTGGATTGGGAATTCGTCCCTACGATGTAGTACCCTTGGATTGGGTTGGTTGGATGACTGGACTTGTGGTTTATGTGTTGATGTGTGAATTCGTCACACTTAGGTGGGAATTCGCCCTCTTGAAGTGAATTCGTCACTAGTGTTGGGAAACTCGTTCCCTTATATTGAATTCATCAATCTCTTGAAATCACCTATTAAAAAACCAACCAAAACTAAAATGTGATTCGTGAATGTGGTGTGTGGATGACAAAACGATGTGGTCCTTGATGATTGTGAGTTGGTGCATCCCCCGTGGCACCTCGTAAATTTGGTGCATTCCTCGTGGCACCTCGTGTGATAGTGCATTCCTCGTGGCACTTCGACGTGAGTGAGTCAATCCTTGTCCTCGCCAAAGAGACTCTAAATCGATCCTGGGCTTAATGGTTTTAAAATAGTTTTCAAACACAGTCCACATTTGGGATAAGTCGGTCCTTATTTAGTGAGGCGGTCGAGACTTGTGTGACTCATTTTTAAAGTTGTGTTAAGTCGGGAGTCGAACAAATTAATCAAACAAGATAAATCAATTCACCAATGTGTACCTATATAGATATGTATATAGAGAAATCAAAAGAATAGTTGATGTATGATGTGGCTTGGTGGATTGTGTGAGTATGAGCTAAGTCATGGAATTAGCTAGTGGAATTGATATGGAGTTTGGTTTGTGTACTACGGTTGGTAGCGATACTACTAGAGACAGGTTATGTTCTTGGGAGTGTCTTCCCTAAAAAGTGTGATAGTTTACAATGTCGGCATGGTATGGTCAAGGTTGAAGTCCTTGGTTCTTACGGCCTTTGTTCTAGCGTACGTTGCCTAGTTGCGTGGTTAACGGGTACTTGGTAAAGAAAGGGTTTTGACTTGTGCGGTTGTTGGCCTTGAGTTAGATTGAATGGTTGGGTTATCTCTTAGAGTCCTTGTGTGGAAGAGAGACTTGGATAGACTTATGGGTCTTGATTTGGATAGTGACTTGATAGTAGTGTTTGGGATGGTTTGTGAGATGGCATGCTTAGGATTGCATCATAGGGATTCACACCACTTGCACATGTCACCATAATTGCATTTGCACTTGATGGATGCATATTTACTGGGTCTTTATGACTCAACCTTCTTTTTAAGTTTTATGCAGGTTTGCATGGTTTGGTGGCTTGTAGCCGGGAGTTGGCATTGGCTTACTCTACCTTATTTTCAGTGAGAAGCATTTCATTGTATTTCATTTATGTATGATTGTAATAAATCCCCTTCTCCCCTTTTTCTTATAGTTTGACTTTCATTTCAAATGTAAAGGCATTATTTGTATTTCAATTTCAAGTAAGTTTTATGTAATAGATTCGTAAATAAATGTGTTTGACTATTCATGGCCCTTTTGTATTGTGGTTTGGTTAATATAGTTTTACAATTAATCATTCTTTTATTCCAATCAATCAATCAAAAAATGGTTTGAAAATCCGGGGCGTGACACTTTAACTCAATTTCACTCCCTTGCACTCCAAACTCAACCTCAATTATTCCTACATTAGTTTACATATCGAGAGGTGTAACGACCCGTATTTTATAAAGTATTTTCCGGAATTTAAATTTGTATCCTAAATTAGAGTTGGTATCTTGATTCATTTTATCTTAAAATCCTAGTATGATTTTAAGGTGGTTGACCCTTGAACATGGTAAGAAATTTGATTACGAATCCAACGCGACTAGAATCACCTCAATCGGAGGTCAGACGAAGAAATTACGGCCAAATTACTCTCGGTAGTCCCTTTTCCATATTCTGGAATTTTCCTAAGGGACCGGTATCCCTATATTCAAGGGACCGGTCTCTACTAATGCAGAGAAGTCGGCTGGGTAAAGGGACCGGTCTCCCTAAAATCAAGGGACCTGTCTCCTTGTAAGCAGAATTGTCCCTAGTGTAGAGGGACCGGTCTCCCTAAAATCAAGGGACCGGTCCCTGTTCAGTTAGAGAGGCCGACGTGAGGGAGAGACCGGTCTCCCAAAAACCCGGAGACCGGTCCCCACGTGTATTTTCGGCAGACTTTGGTTTTCATTAAGAGTGTTATGGTCTTTTCTCCTAAGGGGCTATATATATGAAATGGAGCCCGAATTGGACCATTTTCAGTCATCTCTTCTATCTCTAAACCCTATTTCTCTCCATCTCTCTTTTCCTCCATTGTTATACAAGCTAAAAGCTTGAAATCCAAGGCCCAATCGAGCTCAAATCAAGAAACACCAAGGAGGAACGACGATCCTCGCGCCGAGATCAATCCGGGACACCCGTTATTTGCTCCATTCTTTCAACATCCGAAGTTAGGGTTTTCTTCAAGTTGCT
>NMUG010007269.1:0-12154 GCA_002855965.1 Monotropa hypopitys
TGATGTCGCATTTTGTTAGGCGATGCCTTATTTTCCAACAAGTCAAGGCCGAACACCAACGTCTGGTAGGTACTCTTCAACCTTTGCCCATTCTAGAGTGGAAGTGGGAACATGTCACTATGGACTTCATCTCTGGTTTGCCTAGGTTGCATGACGGGAAGGATGCTATTTGGGTGGTTGTCGATAGGTTGACCAAGTCGGACCATTTTCTACCTATTCGAGTTTCTCAATCTATGGATTCTTTAAGCCATTGTATATTTGTGAAATCATTCATCTTCATAGAAGACCATTATCCATCGTATCCAACCGCTATCCCCATTTTACTCCTCATTTTTAGAAAATCTTGCAAAAATCTTTTGGCACCGAGCTTTATTTTAGTATGGCCTTCCATCCTCAAATGGATGGGCTATCAAAACGCACCATCCAAACCTCAAAGGATATGCTACGTGCGTGCGTCTTGGACTATCAAGGCAATTGGGGTGACCATCTGCCTCTTGTCAAATTCGCATATAACAATAGCTACCAATTAAGTATTGAAATGATGCCTTTCGAAGCCTTATATGGGAGACCGTGTCGGTCACCCGTTTGTTGGTATGATATTGGAAATGTTGCAGAAATGGGTACCGAAGTCGTCAACCAAACCACCGAACAAATCAAGTTAATTCGTCAACGTTTGTTGACTGCCCAAAGTCATAACAAGAGTTATGTGGATAACCATCATCGTCCTTTGTCTTTTGAAGTGGGTGATCATGTTTTCTTGAAGGTATTACCATGTCATGGAACTACTCATTTTGGGAAAAGGGGTAAGTTGGCTCCTCGCTTCACTAGTCCCTTTGACGTTATTGAACGAATAGGGGAAGTGGCTTATTATTTGGCTTTGCCTTATCAAATCTCAAGCGTTCACGACATATTTCACATTTCTATGCTCCGTAAGTACTATCTCGATCCCTCCCATGTCTTGGATTGGTCATCCATTACTTTGGAAGCCAATGTTTCATATGAAGAACGTCATGTTCGTATCTTGGACTCGAAGGAAAATGTCTTGCGAGGAAAGACTATTCCTCTCGTCAAAGTCCTTTGGAAGAGTCATAATATCAAAGAAGCTACATGGGAACGAGAAAGTGAAATCCGAGAGCAATATCCGGAATTGTTTAATTCCTAAATGTAAATTCTTGTTCATCTTGTTGCACTTTTAATAAAATCTTGCATTCATCTTATTGTGTTTCGATGTGTTCGATCTTGTTAATTTCGAGGACGAAATTCTTTAAGGAGGGTGGATTGTAACGGTTCAGAAATTTGAATATAATTTCGCATTATTTTAAATTTATTGTTGGGAATATTTAATTATTTAAAGTTTCATTTAAATTCATTTGAAACCAATAAATATTAATTTCCTTGAATTAATATTCTTATTGGTCATTAAAATCAATTCTGAAATTGATTCCCTCCCCGAGATGAGTTTTGGAATCACGAGGAGTGAGTATGTTGGATATGGGAATTTGAGGTATTTGTGGACATTCGGATGATTGCCACGAGTGTTCGGCAATCACAATTCAAGGAATAAATTCTCCCATTTTCTCTTCTGTATTTTGATACGAGCCTTGTCCCCATCCCCTTACATTTTGATATACATGCTGTGGGGATTGGCCTGACCATCCATTATTTCGATATGCAAAGGAAGCATATCGAAATGCTCCTTTGCAATTTCTCAGCAGTAGGTTTTCAAATAATTTGTATTTCGATATGCGTATGATGCATATCGAAATAAGAAGTCCATTGCCTTCCTCCCCTTTTTTTGCATTTCAATATACATAAGGCATATATCGAAATGTTGATGCCTAGCATCCTATATTGAAATGGCGTGATTTAGATATGCACGGTTGGTGCCTATCGATATTAGAAACCTTCTGCTCTGCTTCCTTCATTGTGATTTTCGATATACTGCTTAGGAGTATATCAATATACAAACCTTAGTGCATGGATTCCTTCTTGTTGCATTTCGATATACCACTATTGGGTATATCGAAATGATATGCTTTCTGGGCAATTGCAACGCAATTGCAAATCGATATACACCTTGTGTATATCAATATGCCTTTCATTAAGGGCATTTTTGGGATGCATTTTGGGCACCTATATAAACTCTTTTCTTACTCAACCCTAAATGAAAAACACTCCCAATACTCATCTCCAGCAGCCACATACTCTCTCTCTCCCTTCTCTCACGAATTTCTCTCTCTCTCTCTCTCTCTCTTATCTCTTGATTTCTCTCCAAATTTGAGGGATTTTGAGAGAAAACTCTTCACAAACCTTCCTCCTCTCATCCTCCTCTACGCATTGATGGGTATAACTACATGGTTTGTGTTGAAGAACTCTCTCCTAGAGTTTTGGTGGCTTGCTTCTATAAGGTAGAGTACTTCTAACCTTTTGTCTATATGCCATAGGTTGTCTCTCTCTCTCTCTCCTTTTTTCAAGCATAAATTTGATGTGTGTATGCCTAGGGTTCATTTGGGGTTCCTAAGGTATATTTAGTGGGTCTAGAGTTTGATTTGCCTTGGATATATGGTTCCCAGAACTTCAATTTCATATTTCTATGCATAGAATTGAAAAAATCAACTTTTTATGAAAACACTAATTTGACTTTGTTTGACAAATTTGGGGTAAATATCAATTGTAATACTCCCAAATTTTGAAACAGTTTTTTTGAGAAGTATTAAATGGGTAAAGAGTATACAAACAAAAAGGGTAAAGTACTAATCAACTATATTGCACTACCCATCTTAATGATACTTATTACAATGAATTCCTTTCTTGAAATAGAATACAAATAAATGATGCGAATAGGGTTTTATAACACAACCCTGTACAATAGTGCATCAACTAAAAGAGAAAGGGGCCAAAATGGGATTTTATAGTTGCTCCAAGACAAAGAGTAAATCCTACAAAAGTAGAGGGTCAGGCACCACCGCATGGTAGAGATAATCTATCTCCTAACGTTTATAATATTGGGGTGAAGGTGTGTGATCACACAAGGAATGTAAAATGACATATGTAATGGGTCTCAATAGTTTTAAATCAAACGATTATATTTGTCTTTCCAAAGGACTCGAGAGTAAAGAGCGTATAACCAATATTTTTCCAAAAATTGCCTAGATAAGGCCGAAAGGGAATTGTGTCTAAGTGTCGTAACCACACTATATAAAAGACTCGTTTTCGTTATAAAAACGTATTCCAATTCCCATTTGTTCGTAAGATTCACTTGTTACTTTAATTCCGTGCCTTATAGAATAATCAAGGCAAATGTCAATCAATCTATATGATTTTTCGGCTAATTCCATTTAGAGGTTCGTCAACCACTAAACGTGTCATATACCTCGTATTTCCCAACATATTGGGAGGGACCAGACAATCCCCCATTGTGCAATGTCGTGGGTGCTAGACAAGCCACCCAAGGTACCACACTCCAGCTACCCGAATAATAATAGCCAACTTAACTTCCTCGTATAAAACCGAGTGTCACATTTTCTTTAATTCGATTATTCCGTGTGACCTAGGGCAAACAACCTCCTAGTCGACGTGTTATATCAAAATATGACTTTCCTTCCATTATTTCCAAAACACTTCCATTTCTTTCCAAGACGTGTCATTCGTTCACAAACATTCCATTTATTGTCAATACATTCCAATCGTTCGCAAAATCTTTCTTTCTTTCGATTCATTCCAAAAATGTGTCAAAATAATGTTAACCCACCGATACCCGTAGGAATCCCAACACAAGCCATTTACCCCAACTTAATTTTATAAAACGACGACGACTCATTTTCCACAAGATTGGGGCTTTTAAAAATTGAACTTCGAATCGAATAATTAACATCCTAGGGAGTGCATCGAGACCCTAGATAATACCTGTACGCGACCAATTTGAGCGAATGATGACCCATTAACACTAATTGTGTAAACACACTAAATCAATGGATTTTTATAAAATAATTAAGGAGGAATTAGGGATTCCAACATTACAAATGAGAGGGATAGAAAACTCTACCATGGTAGGGCTCCGCTGATGCTCGCTAGAAAAGTCGTCGAAAAACTTCACCGGAAAACCTCCATGGCCGGAGTGAACCAAGCTCATCAACGGGAAGCTCTCGCGATGCTCTACAACGTTAGAGGAGACCAAAACCTTGGCCGAGCAACCAATAAAAACCTAGGGTTTTAGATAGAGAGAGAAGAGGGAAGTAGAGAGAGTAAGATCTGTAAAAATGGGGTCTGAAATGCCCTAAATTGAGCCATGGGTTGTATATATACTACCCCCACGCGAAAATAGCAAAAAGTCCTTCATTTAATCCAAAAACAGTGAATCTGGCCTTCCCGACCAATCGACAGAAAGTGCCCAACTGGTCGGGACCTCCAAAATGTGCCCTCTGAACACTCTCGACCGGCCTACGACGGTACAGTCGACCGGTTGACAAGGCTAAAATTGCATTGGTTCTGAATGGTGAAATTTCCGAAAGTATTTTGGCTATAACTTCTTCGTCCGGACTCTGATTGAGACGATTCAAGTTGCGTTGGGTTTCTAATCAGATTATCTACGACTTTCATAAACAAATAATTCTGATTTGGAGAATGAATCAGGTCTATGGATTTTAAACGTGATTTAGGACTTATCCGAACGTCCAACCATAGATGAACTTCATGTTGGGGACGCCCATCTCACCCGGACTTACTCAACATGACATATGATCATTATAGATGCTCCCAAATATCTCAAGATCTCAACTACATATGAATTTTGATTTATTAAATTTATTGAATGGATGAAAATTAATTAAAATTTCCAGAGTGTGACAAACTACCCTCCTTACAAAAATTTTGTCCTCGAAATTTCCAAGACAAAAGAATCGAGATACGACACCAAGAGGAGGACAACGCCTGAAGCACCAAACACTTGGATGAATTCGAGACGAGAACCGACAACACTGACAAGGAGGTTTCCAATCGAAACAACTCCGCCAGCGAATAAGCAATGCCAAAAGAGATCCGCAATCGACAACAATTCAGCCCAAAATAACGCCCAACAACAATCGCAAGCCGAATAGTCCAACAAACTTCCTTAAGAGCGCAACACGTCCTAAGGTAAAGAGTACGTTACGAAACCAACATGCCAAGGAAGAACCGATATTACACAAATAGAATCATCCTCAAGAGAGTCAAGAATTTCCAAAGAAATGGTTTTCGTGCAACCATAGGTTCCCAAACTGATCAAACAGCGAGAAACGTGCATTTTCGAACAATAATTACGATACGGAGATCAAACTGCAAGAATATTACCCCAAAAAAATTCGAAACAATTTTACAAAATTCTAGAACATGCCATAACACTACGTGGACATGCCAGAAAAATTTCGAAGTGCCCAAATGCCAAGGATACGAAGAGATACGGTACGGATACGCCGACACATAAAGGATACAGTACAGATACACTGACACGCGAAGAATATGCCTAGGATACGCCGACATGCAAAGGATACGCCTAGGACACACCGATACGCAAAGGATACACCTAGGATATGCCGATACGGTACTGACACACAGATACGATACAGACACGATACGGATACTCTGATTTTTCCAAATATTTTTCTAAAATTTTCTGAAAAATAAAAGAGCAGTTTTCGACTACTGCAAAGAAGTCCACAACGACTTTATCACCACGAACGCGCAAAACAACTCCGAAATAGGTTTCTGAATAAGGTCGGAATAATCCAACCGATACGAAGCAGGATTTAAAAGCAAGACAACCCACAAGGGATGGTCACACAATAACCGTGCCACCTGAATCACACCAAATGACCACAACGCCACCAAAATAAGAACCGAACAATCAAAATCTCACAAACCAACCCGCACATACCTAGCATGGTACCAGAATGACTAAAAAGTTTGATTTGAGATGTGCTGGCCAGTCACATTCTCAAAACAATCCTTCATGGTCATTCCTACACCACATGACACGGACTACGCACAACTAGTCATAACAAATCTCACCACAATCCAAGTCGGTACAGTCGACTTCAAAGAGACACATACATTCTATCCAAACACTTGTAACACAACTGCATAATACAAAAATAAATCTGCCTCACTGATCATACCAACTGCAAACTAATCCCACAATATACTCTCAAACAAGCTCCAAAGGGAGACAACATCACAGAACAGAAGTGTCCAAGCGTAAATGGACACGGCGCCAATGAATACGACAACAATCCGGATTCGTACGAAGGCACAACGAACAAGAGTGAATGCAAGAATGCAACATGCAAGACAACAATGCGCCAAGCAAGGATATAATTCCTGACAACAAGATTCCGTGAGATAGATGATTCTCTACGCATGAGAAGAATAACACATCATTATCTCAACACGCACCAAGACTGAAGACACTCTACGAGCAATCGAAAGTAAGATGGTCAAAACCAGCTACAACACCACAAGAAAAGAACAAGGGATAAGAAGGTTTCCCAAACAACGCACAGCTTTGGCAATCACCACCAAGTGCCAGACGAGAACTACGAGAAGTCAATCATACATGTCCATGAATCTAGGAATCCTAGTAATGACCAGGATAAGGCACAAGCGCACACTGACCCACTAGAGCTGAAGAGTCAACAAGCCACCAAGGACGTCATCCACTCACCGATCCCGCAAAGATTAAGCAAGGAGAAATTTTAAATGCCGAGAAAGAGAGACACCCAGCCACACTCCACAATCAGGAAGAAGCAAAAGAATTACCCAAGACACAATGCACCTTCTATAACCTTATGCCAGACTAAGAAAGTAAACTCTACTCTCATCTTCAAATCCCAAACCAAATACACAAGTCATCTCGAGCCATCTATTAGGATATCCCCAAGTGCATCAAACACTAACTCTCCAAGTTCCAAAATCCAAACACTCATCTTTCAATCCCAACAACCCAAGCGAACACATGATACCTCAAGCCAAAACCAAATCATTCATTTCTCCCAGAGTCATGACTTCATCCAAATCTGCATCCCAAACTCTAAGTCACCAAGTAAGGTCATCACACTTCTATCTCTCCACTCAAAACCATTTCCTCTCCACGTTATCACCCAACAAGGCAAGAAACCCAAATACCACTTCTAGAAAGAACCACAAGATAGTCACGCATAAGCTATCACCTTAATGACACAAAGAGAACCAACATCCTCAAGCCACTTTCATAGCACAATAACCAACACTACACCGGACAAACACCAAGGCATTCCAAAAATAGGTCTAACACCCAAATCGCCCAACAAGCTCAATTGACCAATCGAGATACTTCCAACACAAGGCTATCTCTCAAGTCATTCCATAAACCAAACAACCAAAGAACCACTAACCATTGTGGATCAATATAATTCTAGCCCTTTCCGAAAGATCTCAAGTCACAAACTCAATGCTTCCATAAGAACAAGATACCATACTCAACTTTCTTCATTCTTCTCTCTCACTCAAGAAGTAACCGCAACCGTAAAGTACTAAATTCAATGCAAATCCTCAAGTAACATCAAACCACAAGTCAAAACTATATCTCACATCAAGTAAGGGTAGAACACTACTAACATCAATCACTTGGTACTAACCTGCAAGGAGAACCTACTAACCCAAGAATACTTCACACCCCAAGTGAACTACATGTATTCTCTACCGCCACAAGGTCTTACCACACTGCGATATTATCACTTCTCAAGAAGGTCACAACCCCTAGATTACCAAGTGCTAACACATCAAGGAGCAACTACTAGTCACAATCCCACACGTAAGGCCATACCGAGATTTTACAACTCACACAAGGAACTAGACATATCAGAGAGACCCAACCGATCCCAATGGTAAACAACCATCCACCATAAGACTATCTAGCAAGAAGTCTACTGCACATCGAGAAAGGGAGTTAAAACGCAACCACTGGGAAAGCAGTCAACATCAATGGTGCAAACAACAAGTTCCAGATATCAATCGTCAAGAAGCAAAATAGAATCCAAGACTCAAGCACAAGAGCACTACAGATTTCCAGCTGCAAGATCACTATCAAACCTATCAACGTCAAGAAGAATGACATTCTTCTATAAGGAATATCACACAAGGAGTCCATCCGGGATCACAAGAGAGAGAACTCAAGAGGTGGTTAACTAATCGTACACAGATTCATCATCCTTACTAGAAGGGCAAACAAGAATCAATCAACTGACTGCCGCAAAGTCCACCATTTGCCATTAAGAAGTAGGCTCAAAAGCCACGACGATGACAACACGACTCTGCTTCCTACAAAAGAATAGGCTCAACAAGCCACATCTATAGCCACCAATGATCGAATTCAAGGAATAAGAAGATAAATTACCACCAGAGTTATCAAAGAAACTCATTTAGACTATAAGAACAAGGAACTCGAAATGGTTCACTAAGCTAGAGTAGGAGTTACCACTACCATCAAGAGGATACAACCGGAACAAACAAGTCCAATACCCACAAAGTCCTCTAATAGATGCCAAGACAAGCTCGAAAGTCACCACAATAGAGACAGGAATTTGCTCAAAATTCCGAAGGAACAACAACAAGACCAACTCAAAGGAGTAGACACCATGAATTTCCAAACTATCTTATTAATTTGAGTTATAAAAACTTGTTGTTTTATGAGATCCATGCAATGCACACGTATTCAATGCCTAGATACACATGCCATGCACCCTAAATGCAATCCCTCAGAGCTACACAAAAGAAACAATACGCTCATTGAGACTAAAAATCTCACCCAAAGTCCTAGGTAAATCGGAACGAGCGCTCTGATCCAACTGTAACACTCCCAAATTTTGAAACATTTTTTTGAGAAGTGTTAAATGGGTAAAGAGTATACAAACAAAAAGGGTAAAGTAGTAATCAACTACATTACACTACCCATCACAATGATACTTATTACAATAAATGCCTTGCTTGAAATGAAATACAAATAAATAATGCGAATAGGGTTTTTTAAGACAACCCTGTACAACAGTGCATCAACTAAAAGAGAAAGGGGCCAAAATGGGATTTTATATGCTAATCCCGTACAACGTGGCCAATAGAAAATAAAAGAAGTACAGTACTGAAAAAAGGCAACCTACAGTCTACTATTCAGTCAAGCCTCAAGTCCTGTAAAGGATCCCACAGCTGATCCAAGACAAGGAGTAAATCCTACAAAAGTAGAAGGTTAGGCACCACTGTCTGGTAGAGACAATGTATCTCCTAACGTCTATAATATAGGGGTGAAGGTGTGTGATCATGCAAGGAATATAAAATGTTATATGCAATGGATCTCAATAGTTTGAAAATCAAATGACTACATTTGTCTTTCCAAAGGACTCAAGAGTAAAGAGCATATAACCAACATTTTTCCAAAAATTGCCTAGACAAGGCCAAGAGGGAATTGTGTCTAAGTTTTATAACCACACTATATAAAAGACTCGTTTTCGTTATAAAAACGTATTCCAATTCCCATTTGTTCGTAAGATTCACTTGTTACTTTAATTTCGTACTTTATAGAATAATCAAGGCAAGTGTCAATCAATCTATATGAGTTTTCGGCTAATTCCATTTAGAGTTTCATCAACGACTAAATGTGTCATATACCTCGTATTCCCCAACATGTTGGGAGGGACCAGACAATCCCCCATTGCGCAATGTCATGGGTGCTAGACAAGCCACCCAAGGTACCACACTACAGCTACCCGAATAATAATATCCAACTCAACTTCCTCGTATAAAATCGAGTGTCACATTTTCTTTAATTCGATTATTCTGTGCGACCTAGGGCAAACAACCTCATAGTCGACGTATCATACCAAAATGTGACTTTCCTTCCATTATTTCCAAAACACTTCCATTTCTTTCCAAAACGTGTCATTCATTCACAAACATTCCATTTATTGTCAATACATTCCAATCGTTCGCAAAATCTTTCTTTCTTTCGATTCATTCCAAAAATGTGTCAAAATAATGTTAACCCACCGATACCCGTAGGAATCCCAACACAAGACATTTACCCCAACTTAATTTTATAAAACGACTACGACTCATTTTCCACAAGATTGGGGCTTTTAAAATTTGAACTTCGAATTGAATAATTAATATCCTATGGAGTGCATCGAGACCCTAGACAATACCCGTACGCGACCAATTTGAGTGAACGATGACCCGTTAACACTAATTGTGTGAACACACTAAATCGACGGATTTTTATAAAACATTTAAGGAGGAATTAGGGATTCCAACATTACAAACGAGAGGAATAGAAAACTCTACCTCGTCGGGGCTCCGGTGACGCTCGCCGGAAAAGTCACCAGAAAACTTCGCCGGAAAACCTCCATGGCTGGACTGAACCAAGCTCACCAATAGGAAGCTCTCGCGATGCTCTACAACATTAGAGGAGACCAAAACCTTAGCCGAGCAACAAATAAAAACCTAGGGTTTCAGAGAAATATAGAATATGGACGTATAGAGAGAGTAAGATCTGTAAAAATGGGCCATGAAATGCCCTAAATCGAGCAATGGGTTGTATATATACTACCCCCATGCGAAAATACGAAAAACCCTTCATTTAATCCAAAACAGTGAATCTGGCCTTACCAACCGGTCAACGGAAAGTGCCCGACCGGTCGGGACCTCCAAAATGTGTCCTCTGAACACTCTCAACCGGTCTACGACGATACGGTCGACCGGTCGACAAGGCTAAAATTGCACTGGTTCTGAACGGTGAAATTTCCGATAGTATTTTGGCCATAACTTCTTCGTTCGGACTCTGATTGAGAAGATTCAAGTTGCGTTGGGTTTCTAATCAGAATGTCTACGAATTTAATGAACAAATAATTTAGATTTGGAGAATGGATCAGGTCTATGGATTTTAAATGCAATTTAGGACTTATCTGAACATCCAACCATCGATGAACTTTATGCCGGGGATGCCCATCTCACCCGAACTTACTCAACGTGACATATGATCATTATAGATGCTCCCAGACATCTCTATATCTCAACGACATATGAATTTCGATTTATTGAATTTATTGAACGGATGGAAATTAATTAAAATTTCTAGAGTGTGACATCAATTGAGCTTGGAAACATCAAATTGGAGCCTTGAATTGACCATTGGTATATTGATACCTTATAAATATTAAATTTTGGTCCTTGGTCTAAAATTGAGAATTTTGAAAAAATTTGAAATTTGAAATCAATTGTGATTTGATATGGATTTCAATCCTTGAGTTGGCTACGCTTTATGGGAGATCTGAACGTTCTACGTTCACGACATTGTACAATGAGGGTTTGTCTGGACCCTCCCGACGAGTTGGGTAACACTAGGAATTATACGGTTAGATAGTTGACGAGTGTCTAACTCAGAATTAATAGCCTAAACTCTCTTATAAATGATAGACCTTATATTGATAAGGAATTTGGAAAATGTTTTGGAAAACCCTTATTTTGATAAGGTGTGTTTGACACGATGACTTAGCATCGGTAAGTAATTGGAAATCAAATGGTTTGTTGGAAATTATTTTGGAAAAACCCATTTACACTTGACTATCTTACATTGGAAACATATCGGACTCTTTGAATGCATAACATTTTTACTTTTCTCACACTCTCATGCATATGCACACTTATTATATATATCATTTGTTTAGATTTTCTGTACTATGCGTATGCCTAATCCTCTATTTTTTAGGGAAGGATCATTTGGCATAGCTTGGAGGTAGAAGTCCAAGATTTGAAAGACTTTGAAGACTTTATCATTGTAATGCATTTTATTTACTTTCCACATTTTATTATTTATCTTGGCATTGGGTCTATAATATTTAGACTAAACTCATTTATTTCTTGTTTGTAGTTGGCATGTGGTTTGGACATGCATGTGATGGTTGGATTTTAAGTTGTAGTATTTTATTTAAAATGCTCTAATATCCTTTTCAAAAAATAGTTTAAATTCCGGGGCCGTTATAATTATCTTTTTGTACCTTTTTGTAAATTTATAAACATCTGCCACTTAATTATATTTTATCAAAATCCGTCATTTTTTTATAATTTTTAAAACTTTAAAAGAATGTGACACTTA
>NMUG010007270.1:0-12154 GCA_002855965.1 Monotropa hypopitys
AGAAGTGTAGCAATCTAAAATTTCTAACCCAAAGTCACAAAATAAGCATAATCGAATTTTAAATAACCTTGCATAAGAAACAAGAACCCAAAAAATTGGAATTACCTACTGCGTAAACTCAGCAAATCGAAAACAAAATTCAATTCAGAATCGCAACCACAGAACTTTTGAAAACAAACCAGAAAATTGAATTGCAAACAATCTGCAGCAGCAACAAGAACAAAACAAAATCATAAACCCATGTAACTTACGTACTGATCGAATCTACTGTGTACTCAAAGACAAATCAGCAACCAAACAATGAAGAACCCTCAACCGTGCATCTCCGTCACCAGAAATCGAACCAGAAGAACCTCCGAGAACAATTTCCAGCTCTCCGAAATTCTTCCTTTAATGATCGAAGAAGAACTCCAGAAAAAAACTTGTGTATCAGAACCAAACCCGAAAGCTCTTTCCCCCTCAATCGATGTGTGAACAAAACCGGACGAGTGAGAATACCCCAGGAGGGAGAGCCCCCTGTTTCGTGTTCCCCCCTCCCTTTATACCCGCAGCTCTGTATCGCAAAAAAAGAGAAAGAAATTCAAATGATGGAAACCCCCCAATCCATTCCCTAATTTGCGGCAACTTCCAAATTGAAACCCAGTCGTGCGTCTTCCTGATCGCGACCCATTCTCCGGAATTTGGAAACCCAAATCCAATCCCCAATATCGTGAGCTCCCCGTATCTTTCCAGATTGCATATCTCGTCCCCTATCTACACGTGCTCATGTATTTCATCTCAATCGCGTACCAAATCCATCCGCAAATCTTCTCCGCGCCTTTTGACTTCGCTTGAGCGAAGGTGACTGCATCGCTTGAGCGACTCTCACGCTTGAGCGAAATGCTTGAGCGAAATGCTCTGTTTTGTGCATTTGCTGTTGTGGTCTATTGGGAGAATGAATGGGTGCTGGTGGTTTTGTTTTATTTGGCTTGGGTTTGATGAGATGGCTGATTTGTGGTGTTTAGTTGCTTGGGCTTGGCTATTGGATTTATTTTGTGACTACAATTGCCTTCTTTATCAATTTGTGCATCAAAAAATGTCCTGCAAAATTAATTAACTGTCAAAAATTACAAAATCTCCAAATTAGCTTGTTAAATCGACAAAACACTAAAATGAGCGATGATAATAATTTTATATTAATTATAAACATTAATTAATAAAACTATGCAAAAACTAGGGAATTGACGGCAATGATTTGCACATTTGTGTGCTAATCAAAGGGCAATATGATGAAATGATGGTAAGACAAGCCCATTCTACAAAGATATGAAATGAGATATTGTGAATTGCAGGTTGGTATAGAATCAAAGCAAAGGAAGAAATGTTACAAAGCATTGTTATTACTATTGAGCCTTTGAGCCATATTTGCTTGCGAACTAATCTTGCGGGGAATATTGTGAATCCATGAAACTTGTACTGCAGTATGTAGAAATTCACTCTAGCTTTTAGCTTATGCGTTTTTCTAAAACCATTTTCAGGTCAGGTTGAAGAATGAAGTGGCAGCTCTTGTTTAAAAAAAATGTTTTGGAGCCTTTTGTTGTACTTTTGATGTATTGGCTATGTTTTAAGCCAAGTGATGTAATCCTGGGAAATAAATGAGAACATCTATATCACTGCTCTGGTTTTTGTTCACACGCTTCCACATATTTATATTGTTAAGGAATTCTTCAACTCTTTTATCTAGGCCTTTAGCGAGCTTGCTCGTTGGCCGGTCATGGACTCATTCTGAGATCGGGATGGGTTGTGACAGAAGTGGTATCAGAGAAGAGTTGATGAATTTCTGAACAAACCAGAGCCAGGAAGCAAAGCACTCACTTAGAAGCACAAATATGACACTTGGAGATGAATTATATTGAGGATACATGCTTATACTATGAGTTTTGTAGTTATGTCTAGCAGCGACTCCGATCACGACGGCTATTCGAGTGACAATTCCGACAATCATCCTAAGGATGGACTAGCAGAAATATTTATTTTGGAATGAGAAGCAACAGAGGCAAGACTCCTTGAGGATGCTGCACTCATGGCTTGTGGCATTGCAGCACAGGTTGTTTGTGCAAATATGCATCTTACTGAGGCATAAATTCGAGCTATCATCGACTATCGTCTTAGGTTGAGGGAACAGGCTTGCTCTGTGGCAAGAGAGTGGATGCCACAATGGAGTCTCGACGAGATTTATATGGTAGCCCTGCATCATCTTGATGGAAACGAGGAGGAAGACGAAGAGTCAGATCCAGAGGAGAATATTCTTGAGGAAGAAGAAGAGGAAATAATGATGGAGGAAGAAGAGCTTGAAGATGATCTACCAATGGTGGATGGTCTAGTTGACATACCGCTTGTTCCAAATGGAAACCTTGATTTTGAGGATAACCTAGAGATAGCTTATCAAGAATGGATCTATCATCCTTATGAGTGGTCTAGTGACTCTGATTGCGAGTGTCGTATTATTTGTTGCTATATCCAGAGTATTTTTGTTGTGTACCGGACACAATTATGCATCTATGCTTTCTAAGTATTATGTCATAAGTATTCCCGACTTTTGATTAAAGTATTTCTTATTCAGAATGGTTAATACTCGAGCAACTGGTCAAGAGCGTTACGAGATAGATGAACTACGCAACATGGTGCGGACGTTAGCTGGAACTGTCCAAGATCAACAAGCTACGATTGAGAAAATGCGACGACAACCGGAACCTGTGGTCGAACCACCGGCGATTCCTGAAGATGAAGGAGTTAACGCGGCTCAACAGATTCACAATGTGGCAGCTGTGAAGGAGTTTCTTAAACTCAAACCCCCGACTTTTCCTGGAGGGATGGATCCAATCAAAGCAAACGAGTGGATTGCGGAGCTAGAGAAGAATTTTCGTCTTCTCTGATGCACGGACCTGCACAAAGTCGAGATTGCATCGTTTCTGTTGGTAGGAAAAGCCAATAGATGGTGGAACTTGAAATGCGTTGTTGAACCCAATATGTCTTGGGAGAGATTTCTAGAGAACTTTCGCGAGAAGTTTATGCCTAGAGCTATGCAGAACGCAAAGCGAATGGAGTTCGAAAACCTAAAGCAAAGAGGAGCAATGACTGTAGCTGACTACGAAGCTGATTTTACCAATCTGGCTGTGTATGCACCATATCTGGTTGCAAACGATGAAATGAAGGCTCAGAAGTTCGAGGAAGGACTCAAGCACGAAATAAGGAAGATCATTCGTCCTTTTCAGCTACCTTCGTATGCTGAAGTTCTAGATAGAGCTATCCTAGTGGAACAAGATGTTGATGAATCAAGGAGATTTAATGAGAGCAAGAGGAACCAAAGCCAATGAGGATCGAGCTACTCAAAGAAAGCAAACTATGGGAGAAATTAACAGAAGAATCAAAGAGGAAGAAACGACAATCAACAGAGGCAGAGGCCAAATTGTCCCAAGTGCGGAAAAAGTCATGAGGGAGAATGCTGGGCGAGAGGACCTACGGTGTGTTTTGGTTGTGGTCAAGTGGGGCACTACAAGAATGCTTGTCCAAACGTACTCACTGGAGCAAACACGGTACCAGTCGGAAACCAGAGGAATGATGCGAATCAAGGCAACAGGAACCAGAGGCAAGGAAGGGCATTTGCTATTGTTCGAGGTGATCCTAGGAATGATGAAGGGGTCATTGCAGATAGAATTTCTATCTGTGGAATTCCTACTTATGCGCTATTTGATTCTGGATCTACGCATTCTTTTATTTCCACGATGCATGCCAGAGAGATCGGTAGAATCCCTGAACCATTAGATTATGATCTTATAGTATCCCAACCTGCGAGTAAGGGAGTTTCGTGCTCAATAGTTTTGAGAAACTGTGAAGCTATTATTGGGGGAGTGTCCATGATGATAGACTTAATTCCTTTGACCATGATACATTTTGATGTGATCATTGGTATGGATTGGTTATCCAAGTATAATGCGAAAATAGACTGTACTTCAAGGTTGATTACCTTTGAAGAATTTAAAGGTGGGGAGACGAAGCTAAAAGGGGAAAAGGTTGTTACACCACCCTGCTTTGTTTCGGTAGCGAAAGCTCGTCGACTTTTGCAGAAAGGTTGTCTGGGATATCTTTGTAGTATCTCCACAACACTGGCAAAAGATTCCGTAATATCTGATATTCCGATAGTTTGAAATTTTTCCGACGTATTTCCTGAGGAGTTACCAGGCATACCGATCGATCGAGAAATAGATTTCTCTATTGATATCATACTCAATTCTCAACCGATATCCAAAGCACCTTATCGAATGGCGACGACTGAACTCAAGGAGCTGAAGAAACAACTACAAGATTTGGTGGACAAAGATTTCATCAGACCAAGCTCATCACCATGGGGTGCACCAGTGTTATCTGTCAAGAAGAAAGACGGAACTATGCGTTTATGTATTAACTACAGAGAACTGAACAAAATTACGATCAAGAACAAGTATCTGTTACCGCGTATCGATGACTTATTCGATCAACTACAAGGAGCACAAGTATTTTCAAAGATCGACTTGCGTTCTGGATATCATCAGCTGAAAGTCAGAACAGAAGATGTGGAGAAGACCGCTTTTCGTACCAGATACGGTCATTACGAATTTTTAGTCATGCCATTTGGCGTGACTAACGCGCCGGCAGCATTCATGGATCTCATAAATCGAATTTCCACCGCTTATCTCGATGAATTCGTAGTCGTGTTTATCGACGACATTTTAATCTACTCAAAGGACGAGGAGCAGCATGTTATTCATCTAGCGACGGTTTTGCAAATTCTATGAGAGAAGAAGCTTTATGCGAAATTCAGCAAGTGCGAGTTTTGGCTCAGGAGTGTTCATTTTCTTGGACACATCATCGACAAAGGAGGCGTTTCGGTGGATCCTCAGAAGATCGAAGCAGTAATCAATTGGTCAGCACCAACTTCAGTATCCGAAATTCGTAGTTTTCTCGGGCTTGTTGGCTATTATCGACGTTTCGTGAAACACTTTTCAAGGATCGCAGTACCAATGACGGAGCTTACGCGCAAAGGAGAACCTTTCGTATGGACTCAAGAGCGAGAAGATTGTTTTCAAGAATTGAAGAAGAGACTTACAACAGCACCAGTTCTAGCTCTACCCCACGGAGAAGAGGGATTTGCAATCTACAGCGATGCTTCACACAAAGGACTAGGATGCGTTTTGATGCAAGACGGAAAGGTTATTGCTTATGCTTCGCGACAATTAAAGACCCCCGAGAAGAATTATCCTACGCACGACGTGGAACTCGCAGCAGTTATTTTCGCACTCAAGATTTGGCGCCACTACTTATACGGAGTTACTTGTGATATTTTCACCGATCATAAGAGTTTGAAGTACGTGTTTACTCAGAAGGAGCTTAATCTCAGGCAACGCAGATGGCTGGAGCTTATGAAGGACTACGACCTCAATATTCAGTATCATCCCGGGAAGGCTAACATGGTGGCAGACGCACTCAGCAGAAAGCCGGAGAATTCATACCTAATGCAGCTTGCGACGATTGTCGTAAAACCATCGATTCTCGAAGAAGTCAAGCAACTTCAAATGGAGGATCCCAAGCTAAAGAAGATTCAAGAAGGCATCACCGATCAAGGGTAGTTTACTTTTCAAAACGATATTCTCAAATTCAAAGGACGACTATACGTACCAAACCAGGAAGAAATTAAGCGGAAGATTATGGATCAAGGCCACAAGACGAAGTTTGCAATTCATCCAGGACAAGTAAAGATGTACCAAGATTTGAAGCGATCGTATTGGTGGATGGGAATGAAGAGGGACATAGCAGCATACGTCAACCGATGTTTGGAATGTCAACAAGTGAAGGCAATGCGGCAAAGACCGGCAGGACTACTTTAACCCTTGCCTATTTTAATGTGGAAGTGGAAAGATATTACGATGGATTACGTTATCGGATTTCTGCGGTCAGTCAAAGGCAACAATGCGATATGGGTAATAGTCGATCGATTGACTAAATCGGCGCATTTCATTCTGATCAAGAATACGTATTCAATGGACCGGATGGCGTCTACTTATTTGCAAGAAATTATTCGACTTCACGGAACACCTGTGTCTATTACGTCAGATAGAGATCCGTGTTTTGTGTCAAGGTTCTGGAAAGCATTGCAGAAGGCTATGGGAATGACGCTCAACTTCAGTACAGCTTTTCATCCGCAGACGGACGGGCAATCAGAAAGGACGATTCAAACATTAGAAGATCTTCTACGATCGTGTACGTTAGAATTTCAAGGAAGCTGGGAGGAGCATCTACCTTTAGCGGAATTTACCTACAACAACAGTTACCAGGCAAGCATTGGGATGGCACCTTTCGAAGCTCTATATGGAAGGAAGTGCAGATCACCTTCATGTTGGACAGAGACTGGAGCAGAAGAACTCACTGGACCAGAAATAGTTCGAGAAACGACGGAGAAGATTAAGTTGATTCAAGATCGATTGAAGATAGCTCAAGATCGCCAAAAGAGTTATGCAGATTTACGACGAAGATAAATTTAATTCAACGACGGAGAGAGAGTATTCTTGAAAGTATCACCTATGAAGGGCGTCATTAGATTTGGAAGAAGAGGAAAGCTTAATCCACGTTACATCAGACCTTTCAAAATTATTGAGAGAACTGGGCCAGTCGCTTATCGATTAGCACTGACACCTGAACTAGTCAATGTTCACGACGTATTTCATGTATCGATACTTCGCCGATATATTTCAGATCCATCGCATGTTTTGATTCAACCATCAATCGAGATCGAGAAAAATCTATCTTATGAAGAACGACCTGTTAAAATTTTGGATCATCAGGAGAAGAAGCTGAGGAATAAAATGATTTCGCTCGTTAAAGTTTGGTGGGAGAACCAATCTGATAATGAAGCTACTTGGGAGAAAGAAAGCGATATGCGTGAGAGATACCCGCAGTTATTCGTATGAGGTATATTATCTTACTTATGAATGCATTCATAATTATCTATCCTTTAAGTTTGAGAACAAACTTCTTTAAAGTTGGGGAGGATGTGAGACCCCGATCCTAGAAAATACTAAATAAAAGTATTTATTTAAGCAAATATAATTTTTGGGAATTTTTGTAGAATTTTTGATATTTATTTAAGCCTTGAATTTATAAAAATAAATAGGAAAGATTTGATCGTGGGCCTATTAATTGTGAGTGGTGCCGATTGGGTTGTCTGCCAACGTCCGGATATTATATTCCTTCTCAAACTCTATAAATACCAAGCCATTTCATTCATTTTGGTTACAACTTCAAAACTTGAAAGCATTCAGACCTTCTGTTTCTCTCTCTAGAAAACGGGCCGAAGCATTAGTGTTCGGCAGAGCTATGGACCTTTATTCCAGGAGCTCGGCAGCAAAGACTTTGTACTCAGAGTGTTTGGCAAACCAATTGCCGTACATCTTCACCTTAAATTGTTGTTCAGAAAGCCTTGTTCATACAACCAATCTCTTCAAAAATCATTATTCAAGCTTCGGTCAGACTTGTTTCACTTCAGCAAATCATAATCAGATTTCTAGACGATCAGTTTTCCTTCGGCAAGGATTCAACCAGTTCGGCAAGACCTTGTTCGTATCAGTACTTGCTCGGCAAATACTTTTTAAGCTTTGATCATCTTTCCTTCGGCAAGTCAAGCTTCGGCCAAAGGTATAAAACTTATCACTTATCATTTTCGGTTCGGCAAAGGCCCTAGGAACTTGATTATTGTTTGCATACTTAAATCCAAGTCTAGCCTTAGTTAAATCAGTTCGGCAGACTCAATCGGAGTCTTCCCATACATTATTGTTCTCTCACACCCACAGTTGTTCAGTTCGGCAGAGTTGTGCTCGGCCAAACCAATAAAACGTTGGTTCTGCTCGGCAAAGCTAGCATTCGGCTAAGCTTATGACCAGGTCATTGTTTAGTTCGGCCAAGTCACTTATCGGTCCGGTCGTACTTTTTGTACATATTGATTGATTGACTATCGTTCTGACCGAAGCAGATTGTGCTCGGCAGAAGTCAACCATTCTTTGACTTCACCAGCTCGGCAACAACTTCAGTTGTTCGGGTAATATTTCCAAGACCTTTAGAATGTTCATTCGATCGTTTTCAACCTATTTTCCGACTGAAATCAAGACTTAAAATTTGTGTAAATTGATTCTGGTCAAAATGGTGTCCGGACCATAGCATGGAAGTTCGGCAAACTAGCTGACCGGCTGTAACTCAGCTCGGCAATTACCCAACTGACCTAGTATTGAAAGTCAGCTCAACCCAAGAAGGTTGACACCCCTAGAAAGGCTTGCAACTCCTTGGAAGAGCTAACCAAGGTTTCTGTTTAATTTTCCTGATCCATGGCGGCTCGGCAACTGAGCCTTCGACTAGGTTATGCTTTAGGCAGTCACCCTTTTAGAAAAACGGTATTGTTCGGCCAGTGAGCCTTCGGCCAAACTTAAGTCTCCAGCAGACTAGAGCTTCGGCCAGCTCAGCTCGGCAGTGTATGTTTGGGGCAGAATTTCCTTGTTTAAATGCTAAAGTTATATATTTTATCCAGATTTGGGCTAGTCGAAGAAGAAGAAATAGAAGCTTAAGAATCCTATTCAGGTGAATCTCTATATACTGCTCTACTCGTACTTTTCAGTGCATTTCCTTTGAAATTATAACTGTGATTATTAAACCGAAAATAATATGTTATTTCCAAAAGAAGATTTTGAAAAGATGGATCATGCACAAATTCTTTTATCATAGATGAACAAATTGGAAAACTGTTGTAAAATTCCATATGACAAGGATTTATAATGAATTAAAGAGAGAAAGAAATTGAAATGGAGATGAAACGGAAATAAGGTGTACATACGATGACAGTATGAATATAAGCCTGTTATTGAAATGCTTATACGACAGAAGCATAAGGCCTAGAAAATGCTTATACGACACAAGCATAAGGCACAATGTTCAGAAATGCTTATACGACAGAAGCATAGTATTGGAAATGGATATGCTTATACGACACAAGCATAATATTATTGTGCATATGCTTATACGACACAAGCGGAAGCATGAATATGAAAAGTATGAATGCTCATACGACAAGGGCAATATGATGAAATGATGGAAAGACAAGCCCATTTTACAAAGATATGAAATGAGATACTGTGAATTGCAGGTTGGTATAGAATCAAAGCAAAGGAAGAAATGTTACAAAGCATTGTTATTACTATTGAGCCTTTGAGCCATATTTGCTTACGAACTAATCTTGCAGGGATATTGTGAATCCATGAAACTTGTACTGCAGTATGTAGAAATTCACTCTAGCTTTTAGCTTATGCGTTTTTCTAAAACCATTTTCAGGTCAGGTTGAAGAATGAAGTGGCAGCTCTTGTTTAAAAAAAATGTTTTGGAGCCTTTTGTTGTACTTTTGATGTATTGGCTATGTTTTAAGCCAAGTGATGTAATCCTGGGAAATAAATGAGAACATCTATATCAATGCTCTGGTTTTTGTTCACATGCTTCCGCATATTTATATTGTTAAGGAATTCTTCAACTCTTTTATCTAGGCCTTTAACGAGCTTGCTCGTTGGCCGGTCATGGACTCATTCTGAGATCGGGATGGGTTGTGACACCATGTATCTCGGAGACATATCTGGATTGTATTGCATCAGAGATTGATCGTCAGGCTGGCATGGTAGCCACTTTCCCGGTATATTTGGATCAGTTTGTGTTACCGCAGTGGTCCTCACATTTGGCATTCACAAATGACCGGTGAGCGAGACAGGGCCATTCGGCAGGTTTCGTCCGTTACTGGAGAGCGAGATTCTCTTCAGAGAGATGTCGATCACTTGTCCCTACAGTTATCGAGTATGGAGGTTGTTGCGGGTAGCTTACAGTGAAACCTTGAGGATGTGAGAGCTTCAGCCAGTTCGACTAGCACAGTAGCTGGTTTAGAGGATTCTTTACGACGGGCTACTCGGCGATATGAGGACCAACTAGAGGAGATCAGCGGGCTCTTGCGCGAGGTAGCGGATCTTGACCGACTAGTTGATGAGTCATACGATCATATTGTGGGTCTCGATGATGACAGGGATCGACTGTAAGAGGATTTTGATACTCTGACAGGATCGTATCATAGATCGCTCGTTGAAGTCAGGAGATCCCATGATAGACTACGTGCAGCTCGTCGGCGTTTGGCTAGAGAGAGGGGGTTTCACTTCCATGATATAGAGGGCTTACGATCTAGTTTTGCCTCTATGGAGTATTTGTTCCCAGGCGGATATCCAGACATGGCTCAGTTGCATACCATGGCACGAATGCTTCATTGCTTGTTGGAGGTAGACCGATCGGGTACCGTGACTGGCACTGTGTTGACCGCCCGATATAGAGATGTGCCAGACTTTGCTGGGCTTGCTGGATGCGTTCTCACAGAGAGACCGACAGTAGTTAGCATATTTATATTCTACGTTTCTATTTCTGTTATAGAATATCGATGTATCACTTCTAATGTATGAATATATTTCTATTATTTGAAATCTTTATCAAATAAGTAAATATATTTTGAACACGTATGCTTCTCTGATAATGGATATTGATACTCAATTTAAGTTGATCAATCTGAGTAAATTTTATGAATAAAGCCCGATCGGTTTGATCGAAGGCGAAAACTTTAGTTCATCCTTTCTTTGAAAGCGGTTTTGTAATTTTTAACATATGAAGCGACGGACTGCTAAGATGAATCAGACTAGATCCTTAAAGAAGTTGTTCCTTCGAGAAGTCGATTGTTTGGCTAATGTCGGTTCTGACTCCATTGCTGTTCTGATGAGCTTCGTTATATTATCTGACTCTGGAGAGCGGTTCTGTATGTATTCGTTTCGTTGGCTTTTTCTGTATCCATTTTTGCCGTAACTCCCCCTTGGGATTGATAATTACGCTGGATGCCTTTTGTTTTTGCTCCGATTTTGCTACGATCCCCTCTCGGGTTTTGACCGTACTAGATTGATCTATTTTTGATGTAGTCCCCTCTCGGGTTTTGACTGCACCAGATTTGTGTCCCCTTTATTTTGCCATGATTCCCTCTCAGGTTTTAACCATGCGGGGTTTTCCGATTTTTCCATAGTTTTCCTTCTCAGGTTTTAACTATGCCGGATAATGATTTCCTTTTTAGAAAATAAATCGGATTCTGACTTCGACAAGGCATAAACTTCTTGACTAAGGTCTGATGACTTTGAGCGAGTGCGAGCACTTCCATTGAGAGGAGAGGCTAAAGAATTCAGAGAGATGTAAGTAGAGATCTTTTGTAAAATCTCCCATTTTTGTTTATGTAAAAGGGGTGGCGATTTTTTTTGATCATCGTATATTCATGATGATGACATATATTTTTTTGAATCGCTCTTGTTAGATGAGAGGAGAAAAGTAGATTTGTATTGAAGCCTCGAAAGAGAGAGTGGAAGTGCTACTACACTCAAATTTTACTGGATCAATCGTTAAGAAGACGATGCTTTAACTGAAATCAGAACTTAATCATTGCATTTGAAACAGATATTACTAATTAGACATAGTAACGTTTCAAAATGTCAGAGTTAAGAGGAAGAGGTAACTCGGGTTCATCCATATCTGCTAGGACGACGGCTCTGTCTGACAGTACTTTTGGATATGATGAAAGGTCTTTGATAATTTGGGGAGCACTTCCCCTTGGCTTCTTCTTGCACTGGGAGAATTCGCTTCAGGACCAAGTCGCCTGATTGAAAGATTCTCGGCCATATGTGTTAGCTTGGAATTTCCAGAGATTTTCCGTTGGTAGCATTGTAACATCCCCAAATTTTGAGAAACATTTTTTTTTGAAATATATTTAAATAAACACAGGGGAGTTAATAGTTGTAACAAAAAGCAGTACAGTTGAAGTTCTCATTACATTTCTTTATGATACAATGTACGAACTAAAAGAGTACAACAAAGGAGAAGTACAACAGAACTACTCGCAACAACTATAACAGAAAAGTATAACTACAACTGTACAACAACCTGAAAGCCGTAAAGAACTACAACTACTCAAGGGAGCCAAGGCTGCAGCTCCAACAGAACCAACTGCAAGCCAACTCTCCAAGAACACCTGCAAGAAAAGCTA
>NMUG010007271.1:0-12154 GCA_002855965.1 Monotropa hypopitys
TATTAGATTTTTCTAATTCTTTCTCCAAGCTGTCTTTTTCATTTATCGTTTCATCAAATTCTATAGAAATGTCTTGGCACGAAGATTTCAATGTTGTAACGGTCTAGAATTTCATAAATTAAATTTAGAATTCTTAAATTCTATTCCTTAGATTTTGATTGATCTTGATCTCATAATCTTCTATTAATTGTTGATGTGGTTGATCATATAATATCGTAGAAAATTCCATTATGAATCTAACGCAATTTGAATCGTTCAAATCGGAGTTCGGACAAAGATTTGGCGTCCAAAACTCTCCCAAACAAGTTTTGGGCCAAAAACACCCAAAACCGGTTCCCATATGTACCGCAACCAGTTCTGAGAACCATGCATTCTCAACCAGTTCCCGGATTAGTCGCAACTGGTTCCCACATAAGCCATGGCAACCGCAACCCCTTCCCCCAAATTGGTTCCCACCTCACACAAATGCAATGGTTACGTGCAGTGACAACCGTAATCGGTTGCCACTTGCCCATAACCGGTTGCAGGTCTTCAGAGCTCAAAAATCTGGGAAGTTTCCAGGGGCATTTTGGTAATTTCCTGTGTAATTTTACTCAATCTATATACGTGTATCTACCCTAAAATGCCTCAGAACATTTTCCTAACCCTCTCTCTACCTTCTTCTCATTTCTCCCTCAAACTCTCTCTCCCTTCTCTCTAGAACTCTAGGAATTTGCTTGGGAATCTCAGAAAATTCCAAGGATTAACGTCGGAGAGCTCGCTAAGATCCTCCTGGTGACGTGCTTGGAGTGTGGAATTGTTGAGGATCCCTCACCTATGGTTGTGGATATTTTGCTTCCAAGGTAGAGTCTCCTAACCTTTAGATATATGTAAATGTATATCTATCTCTCCCTCTCTTCAATTCTTGCAAAAATCCACCGTTAATGCAAGTATGTTGTTCTCGGGTCTTGTTGAGGTCTTCAATCAAATCTAGGAGTCTTTGTATCGATTGTATGGACTCTCTATTGTATCAATTTAATATTCTCATGAACAGTTTTGAAAATCCCCAAATTTTAGAAAAAATCTAATTTGACTTGTTTTCGGAAAATTGGGGAATTTGGGAATTTAGGTGGGGATTATCAAATTGATTCTTGTAATGGTAAATTGGTACTTTGAAACCATTGAAAAACCTCGATTTTGGCAATTGGGCCTAATTTTAGAAAATTTGGAAAACCTGGAGTTTGGAAATCAATTATTGGATTGTATCGGATTTTGATCCTTGAGTTGGTTATCTTATATATGATTTTGATCTGAATTAGCCTAAACTATATATAAATCATTAAATGTGATGAACCTTATTTTGATAATGAAAGATGGAAAATGATTATGGGGAAAACCCTTATTTTGATAAGGTGATGGATTTAACATGGACACTTGGTCTTTTGGAAAATGTTTAGGAAACACTTGATCTTGGAACTTGAAGATAATGGAAACAACTCTTAACTTAATAACTATTTAAAACCTTTCGGGTCCTCCATGCATGCATCACATATTTGTTTCTGTACATTGGTACGCATATACAACATCCATATATATCTATTGTTTAGGTTTCTCTACTAGGCATATGCCTAACCTTCTATTTTTAGGGAAATAACCATTAGATTAGCTTGGAGTGGATTTCCAAGATTAATTGAAGACTTTGAAGGCATTTTCATTGTAATGAACTCTTTCTTTTATTTCCGCACTTTTATTTCTAAGTTAATGGTGCTCGGGTCTGTAATAAATAGATTAAGACTTCATTCACTTAAAACTGCCTGTGATTGATATTATACATGTGAATAATATTAGGATTGATTGTTCTTTCTTATAGTAGTTTATTTTAATTGCTCTAATATCATCCTTCAAAAAAATTGTATAAAATTTCGGGGCTGTTACATTTGGTATCAAAGCAAATGTTTCGAAAACTTAGGGATATTGGGGAGACACTTAGTCTCAATGGGTGCATTGCTTCACTTTTGCATTGTATATCATATGATCATGCTTGTGTGCTTATGTGTTTGTGTGCATTGTATGAGAACAAAAGGAAAATTTTGAACCAATAATTTTTATAAAGGGGAACTCTTGGAGTCCTTTCCTAGTATTGGTTGTCTAGGATGTTGATCCTTAGTGGTTATACCTGAGTTGTTCTTTCCAACTCCTTGATTGATGGTGTTTATCCTAGTTCCTGGTAGTTGTTCTATCCTACTTTTAGAATGTCTTTTGTGATTAGACTTTTGCTATCCAAGTCTCCTTCATTACCTTACGTCAATAATCATCAACCGTCATATCCACTTTGCCTAACAAGCCGTTTACTCCAATACCTTACACGCAATCAAGAATTTTTCTCAAAATATAATCTTACTTCACCAAGCTACCATTCTCTCCACATTTCCATATTACAAAAGCTAACATTTTTTAACCCTCCTTTTTCACAAGGAAAATTACTCAATACTTTCTTCTAATTACAAACTTTTCTTTTACTTATAAACTATTACAGTTACTCGAAAATTTTCTAATCTTTTACCTCCAGTATTACCCCGGTTCTATACTAGTTTAGAAACAATCTATCACTCAACTATACACATAATTAAGAGAAAACTATATTGTAGTCTCAACACTATACCTCTCCCTCATACATCCTCACATTTATAACCTACTCCGCTAATCCCATTACAATTCACACATAGTATAACCAACTCGATGATTCATTCTACTTTATATCACTCCTCGCATCACTTCTTAGAAAAAAAATACACACTTAGAGATCCACTCTTAGCAACCCATAGGCACTTTACACATGTGATCGTATAACACTTGATCACTCACTCTTACCCACATCTTCTAATACTTTCTAATTCGCAATATGTCTTCCAAACACCGATGCCTACTAAAGAAACCACATAAAACCCAATAGAAACTTTACAACTTCTAATAATCTTTTACCAATTTATGCAACTCTCATAAATCATGATTCCACTCGATAATATAACCGCATAACTACACTCTTTTGATATTTCCACCTTCTAATAACAACCTTAATAAACTTTTAGGAACGTTCCTTACAACTAACATGAGCAATGACTCTAACTTATCGATATCTATCTCTCGTATGACTTCCACATACAATTTGCTCTTTAACACCACCACATTCTACTTAACATGAAAACTTTGAAACGCTATTAATTCCTTCTCTTCGCACACTATACAAGGTAATTCTCCTCCCACATTCTTTAGCCTATCTTTAAATTGCAAGTTTAATTTAACCAGCATATTATCCTAATGTTCTTCTTATGTATAATGCAATTCCAACTTACCTCTTGATGCACAATTTTACTTTTTCCTTTCCTTTCTCACACCACAAGCTCACACAATTCGGTAGAACAATCCTCAATTACCATTTTATTCTAAAGAATTTCCAAATGACAACCCAAATGATTTCCTAACTAAATCTCTTTAATAATACTTGCCCAAAAGCTGCCATATTTCCTCAATAATACCATAAAAAAATATAGTCTATATCAATAGACATACCTGCACTAACTCCAGGTGCAACTGAGAAGTTTTATGAGTACTTGCACAAACCTAGTCAAGTATACTAGAACCTATTGAACCTCCATATACTCTATCTGATGAAACACTCCTAGATGGAATAGCTAACACTTCAAATTTTAAACATTGGAATGCAACATGACCGAACATTCTACATATATAACATTTAGGTTCATTACCATTTCATTCCTCGTAGAACATTATTGAACCCTATAATCTAGTGGTCCGTATTAACAATAATCTTAAACCTTTTTTTGATCCTCTTGCAACTACCCAATTCTTCTCAACTGATCCCCAACTCATCTTGAACTCATACTTCTCATTCTCTTCTTTAATTTTTTTTGCTTTCGAACTCCTAGCTCTTTCCTTATGACTAACGTTAAGCTTATTTTCCCGATTCACCTTTAATTTATTTCTTTTTCTCCATCCTTACACGTATAACTTACCCTTTATTCACCTCTTTCCCCACTTCTTGCACACTTATACAACCACCACAAACTCTCTCATATGGATTTAACAACTGATCGGAAAAACTAGGTTTCAAACCTCTACAGTACCGCAACCATATCTTAAGATCCCTATAACACCCCACAATTTTGAGAAACATTTTTTTTGAAATACAATTTAAATACAAACAGTGGGAGTTAATAGTTGTAACAAAAGCAGTACAGTAGAAGTTCTCATTACATTTCTTTATGATACAATATCAACTGAAGGAAGTACGAAAAGAAGTACAACTACTAAACTGAAAACTGAAACTGAAAAGAGCAAAGGAGAAAGGTGAGGGTCCCACCCACCCTCGGGAGTCATCGAACTCGAGTCAGCAGCTCCAATAGAATCAGCTGCGAGCCAACTCTCCAGAAACCCCTGCAAGAAAAGCTGCCACAACCTGGAGAGGGAAAGAGTGGAGCGTCTGAGCAAAACACTAGCTCAGTGATGGTAATAACTAAAGACTACAAGGCATGCACGGAACGTGCAATCCTAAGTGAAAAGCCCAAGGTAAAAGTGAAGTGAACTGTGAAGTGTAACGCAAGCACACACACTGCAGGCAAAACTAAGAGTAACTCCCAAACGAAGTACCAAATCAATCCCCACCGCACAAGTACCACCAGGAAATCCACCGAACCAAGACCATGCTCTCAAAACCACTACCACCAGAAAATCCACCGAACCAAGACCACACTCTCCAAACCACTACCAAAGGAAAACCACTCAACGAATCTGTGAAACCCCAACAACCCTGTCCATTTTCTTTCCTTTATTGAGATATCAAAGTGTAGTAGATTTTGGTGTTATTTAGATTGGAAGATATTTGAGTTACCACGTACTTTCATTTCATCAACATTGTTCTTTCTTCTTTAAGTAGTACCAATGCCAAGTGTTACCAAATCCAACAACATTGTTCCAAAGATTAACCAAGAGTTCCATTTCAAGTGTTCAGGTCATTCAACATGTTACCATGATTTCCAATGTTACCAATATCCAAATGTTCTCAAGATCGAACAAATATTCTCATAAGTGCATAGCCATTCCATTATAAAGGCTCATCAACCTCTACACGTCTATTCCTCGATTCCCCGTCCGTCGGGAGGGTTTAGTACTACCCCCATTGTGCAATGTCGTGGGAGACCCGTTTCGGTACATCCCAAGGCCTTAACCTGAATAAAAGCACTTGACAATCCTCATTCCTCCGAAGAGTCGGTGGGCCAAGCCCACTATACAATTCCAACAACAATTTCCAACTTTCCAATTGAAGTGGTGGGGTTTGTCAACTCTTCGCCCCATCTTCCTTTTACTGCTTCCAATCTTTTTTTGATGCTGCTGCCGACTGTTTTGTTGGAAGCCTCTGCTTGTCCGTTGCCCTGGGGGTAATGAGGGGTTGAATTATAGAATTTGATTCGGTGTTCGGCGCAGAAATTAGTGAATAGGTCTCCCACAAACTGGGTGCCGTTGTCCGAAACAAAAGCATAAGGGACGCCGAAGCGCGAGACGATGTTCTCCAAGCAAACCTCTTGACATCCTTGTCTTCAATTGTGACCAGTGGTTCGGCCTCGACCCACTTGGAGAAGTAATCCGTGGTCGTGATAAAAAATTTGAATCCTGCAGGAGCCGTCGGCATCTTTCCCACAATGTCCAAGCCCCACTGTGCAAATGGCCATGGGCTGGTGAGGGGAGTAAGCTCTTCGGCCGGTTGCCGAATGATCGGAGAGAACCTTTGGCACGAGTCACACTTCTTAACTAGTTGTTTGACTTCTTCCATTATTTTTGGCCACCAGTAACCTTGAGAGATGGCTCGATGGGCTAATGATCTCCCCCCTGTGTGGGCGCCACAGCTGCCGGAATGCAACTCATGGAGGACCCCTTCAGTCAGTGTGGGGTGCACACAGAGAAGATAAGGCCCAGAGAATGATTTTTTATATAGCTTGGTGTCAGGAGATAGCCAATAGCTTGCCGCCTTGTGGACGATCTGATGGGCCATCTTCTTGTTTGTCGGCAAAGTCCCATCCTTGAGATAAGCCACGAGTGGATCAATTCAGCTTGGACCTTGGTCGATGTAGAATACTTCGGTGTGCGGCGGCGGCTCAATAGTTGGTCGATTCAGACTCTGGACGCTGATCGTCCTTGGCTCCTTTTCTTCTGCTGCCGACGCAATCCCAGCCATAGCGTCGGCGTGGGCATTCTGTTCCCGGCCGATTTGTTGAATGTGGATGTTGGGGAAACCCATTATCATAGCCCTGGCCCTCTCCATATATTTCCCCATTCGGTCGTCCCGACATTCGTACTCGCCGGTAATCTGGTTGACGACCAATTGGGAGTCACTGAAGACGGTCAGGCTATGAATCTTGAGATCTTCGGCTGCGGCCAAGCCGGCGAGAAGGGCCTCGTACTCTGCTTCGTTGTTAGAGGCACTGAAGTTTAACCGTAAAGAATGTTCATGAATAGGGCCATCAGGGGAGATTAGGACTACCCCAGCGCCACTTCCCCTGCTGTTTGAGGCACCATCTACGAACAACTTCCATGAATCTGCCAGGGCTCCCCTCAGCTCTTCTGATCTTCCGTCGGCTTCCATCGTCTGGCCGTCGGGAGATGCAGGCTTTAGCCTGGGAGAATACTCTGCAATGAAATCGGCGAGAACCTGTCCCTTGATTGTTGTCCTTGGTTGATACTTCACATCAAAATTTGCCAACTCCACGGCCCATTTGGTTATCCTTCCAGACAAGTCGGCCCGGTGAAGAAGTGACCGTAGCAGGAACTCGGTTAGGACATTGATGGTATGGGCCTGGAAATACGGTGCAAGCTTCCTGGAGGCAATGATTAGAGCAAAAGCAAGCTTTTGAAGTGGAAGATACCTTGTCTCGGTGCCGATCAATGATTTGCTAGAAAAATAGACCGGGAGTTATTCCTGTCCCTCTTGCCGTACTAATGCCGAACTGACTGCATGAGGCGTGACGGCAAGGTAGAGATAGAGCTCCTCCCCTTCCTTTGGCTTTGCCAATAAGGGTGCCGACGAGAGATACGTTTTCAGATTGCCGAGCGCCTGCTTGCATTCATCGGTCCATTCAAAATGTCGGCGGCTATTCTTCCTGAGAACTTCGTAGAATGGACGACATTTATCCGAAGACCGACTTATGAATCGGTTGAGGGCTGCCGCCATGCCGGCCAACTTTTGGACTTCTTTCAAAGTTCTTGGGTCTTCCAATCGTTGGATTGCGGAGACCTACATTGGGTCGGCCTCGATACCTCGGAGCGTAACCAAGTACCCTAGGAATTTGCCGGAGCTAACGCCAAAAGCGCACTTTGAAGCGTTGAGGCGTAGCTGGTGCTTCTTCAGAATGTCAAACACGTGTTGGAGGTCACTCAGGTGACGGTTCTCTACTTTGCTTTTAACCACCATGTCGTCAATGTAGGCTTCTACCGTCCCTCCCAGCTCGGCACTAAACATCTTGGTTATCATCCGCTGGTACGTCGCTCGGGCATTTTTAAGACCAAATGGCATCACCCGGTAACAGAATAACCCACGGGGGGAGATGAAGGCTGTCTTCTCCTGGTCCGGACCGAACATGGCTATCTGGTGGTAGCTCCGCTAGGCATCCATGAAGCTCATCCTGGGATGTCCAGCCGTTGCATCCACCAGCTGATCTATCCTCGGCACGGGAAAACTGTCTTTTGGGCAAGCAGCATTGAGGTTCGTATAATCTACGCACACCCTCCACTTGCCATTTTTCTTGTTGACGACTACTGTGTTCTCCAACCAGGTAGGGTAATGGACCTCTCTGATGGCTTCTGCTTCTTTCAGTCGATCGACCTCTTCAATCACGGCTTCGGTATGAGTCGCCGCCGATCGTCTAGGCTTCTGTATAACTGGCTTATGATCTGGCCGTACATTTAGGTGATGGGTAATAAAACCAGGATCAACCCCCGGCATTTCGTACGGTGTCCAGGCGAACACCTCCAGATTCTTCTTTAATAACTCCACCATTTCAGCCCGCTCTTCGTCGGTCAATGATGAACCGATAAGAAAGAAGCGTTCCGGATCATCGACGCTCAGAGGTACGGTCACAAGGTCTTCCACTGATTTGTCAGAAGCTCTTGTACTGACGTCCTCGAGCACCGTCTGGTCCGACACCTCCACCTAGTGAATTTGTTCAGGGGTTACCTTTCCTTTGACGACTGCGATGTAACATTGCTTGGCCGCCGTCTGATCTCCTCGAAGCTCCTCCACCCCCTTGCTGCCAACATACTTAATGACTTGATGGTAAGTTGAGGCTACTCCCTTGATAGCATGGACCCAGGTTCGGCCCAATATGGCATTGTAAGGAGATGGAACATCTACCACTACAAACTCTACGTTCGTGGTGACCGAGCCGACCAATACCAGAAGCACTATCTTGCCGAGAGGCCAGACAGATGCCACATTGAACCCGACGAGAGGCATGTCGGTTGGCTCGAGGTCTGCTTCTTCGAACCCCAGCTTTTTAAAAAGAGGGTAGTACATTACGTCGTCTGAGCTGCCGAGGTCTATCAAGATCCTCCGTACATTGCATGGACCGATGCGGAGGGTTACTACCAAGGCATCATCATGGGGGTGCTGCACCCTGTCAGAATCCCTTTCAGAGAAGGAGATAGAGTACTTGGAGGTTGCTTTGAGCTTCTTCAGCCCAGCTTGAACCGTCATTACTTCTGCCATGGCTCTTTGCTTCAGCTCGACACGCAATCTATCTTCTCGACCGCGGTCCACCATGCCGTGGATCACATTGATTGTTTTGACTTCTTCCTTCTGCTTATCTCTTTCTGCTTCGGCCGCGGTCTTTGTGTTGTCAACATACTCTTTCAGATTGCCGGCCGGCACCATTTCTTCCAGAAAGTCCTTAAACGCTCGGCAGCTGGCCGTCAGATGGCCCTTTTCTCGATGATAAGAGCACCTGAACCTATCATTATGCTTCCTTGGAGCTCCCATCCGATGCTCCGGCCAGCAGAACCACGGCTCTTTTTCAATCTTCCAGATGAGAATGTAAAGTGGTTCTTTAAAAACTGTCGTGTGGGAGACGAATTCATAGGGCTTTGGTGCCCGTCGGTCTCCTGCTTGCACGGTGTTTGCCTCTCTTCGTCTTGCCGTAGGGGCGCTATTATGATTGCCGGAGCGAGCTTCTGACTTGCTTCTCTCTTCTTTGGCTTCCTCCAGTTTGGCGTGCAGCTCAATCCTAGCCATGAGCTCATTCATGGTGGCGGGAGGGAACAACATGATGTCTTCGAATTCTCGGCTTGTATGATCCAGCCCCAACTTGAAGGAAGTGACGGCTATCTTCTGGTCGCACTCTTCAATTTCGTTATAGAGATCCCAATACTGGGCTGTGTACTGACGCAGGGATTCAAACCTGGCTCGTCTGAGACCGAGCAGGGAATCCACCTCTTTCTTCGGCCGGGAGCTGGTAACAAAACGGGCAAGGAAGACCGAAGAGAGATCTCTCCAAGAGGCAATGGATCCCTTCGGTAGTCGGTCGAACCAGAGAAGTCCAACATCTCCTAAACTAGAGGGGAACATTTTGCACATCAGCGCGTCGTCGTTGGAGTAAAGTGACATCATCTACCTGTAGTGGACGAGATGGGTATAGGAATCGGTTTTTGGATCATACTTATTGAATTTTGGGGCTGAGAAGCCGACAGGAGGTCTTGTATTATCAATGTTGGTGGTAAATGGCGAGAACACCAATCTTTCATGTCAGTCATCCTCCTATTGATGTGACCGTTGAGTTACCTCTTGCTCGGTACAACGGCTGCCTCCCTGACCGCCATGCCTAAGATTTCTGGGAGGAGATCGCTCATGAGCCTGACGGTCCCTCCGAGCTGCCAGGGTGGCGTTTGGGCCAAGGCGATCAAACACTGGAGGCCTGTTTGAGGCTGAATGCTCATCTCTGTGCCGATGAGGAGATAGCCTATGCCTGACGCGTTTCTCCTCGTCGGCCCTTCTCCGTGCAGGAGCATCCTCCCCTTGTCTCCCCAGCCTATTTAGCACTGAGGGCCTCCCCGGCTCCGACCTGCTTCTGCTGTGAGAAGGCTCTCGGTAAACACGGTCATCATCGGCACAGCTAGGTGCTGGCACTTCCTTCCTCTTCTCGGTGGCCTGGCGTAAGAGATTCATCTCGTTCCTGAGCGCCTCCATCTGTTGATCCCTACGGCCCAAGTCTCCCTCCAGCTTACGGATGTACTGCCTGGTGGTAAGTTTTGGCCGGGGTGGTGGACACTCACTGGAGTGAATGCTGGCGTCGGTATGAGTACGCTCGGGAGTTCGGAGAGGGAAATCTCCCGTTCGGGCCACTTCTTTCCCTTTGTTTCTCCTAGTCTCATTCTGATTATCCCTGGAATTTCTATCCTCGAAAGTCATCCTAAGTCTCTGAATGTCGATGAGAGTTTCAAAAGACTTCCCCAGCGGAGTCGCCAATTGAAGTGGTGGGGTTTGTCTTTTTGGCTTTGGACGCTGAACCGACGGTCCTACTGGATGGACTCCCAACCTAGCTGCACAAAGGACAAACGTTAGGCTACCGGCCGAAGTCGCCGGTGAACCCTCCGATGATGAAGTCAGGCAAGGCTTAGAGAGAGAGAGTAAATGGACAGAGTTTCAGATAAAAAATATGATGTACCTCTCTCTAGCTCCAAGTCTCGTATATATAGGGCAACGATGCATCGCCGTCACGCGCTTCGGTGCGCGTGGTGTCGGACCAGTTCTCTTGAGCAGAGTGTCTGACCAAAAAGCTGGCGCATGGCAGACCAACCCACCGCCCAAGTACATCGGGGCACGATAAAGCTGCCCTGTCGGCTGCGTGCGTATGCGGAGATCCCGGGACACTGTCCCCGAGGAGGATTCGGCTGCACGCTCGTACCCTGCATGTCAGACCAAAAAGGTAGCTGTTCCCTAGTAACGACCGAAGCCCCAGAGTCTTGAGCCGACGGGAGCGTCGTGGAACTCCACCGTCGACCTGACCCCCGGATGCTGGCCATTCCACTCGTTGAACCAGACCGATGCAATGTTGCTCCAGAAGCCCGCTTGGTCGGCCCTAACTTATTTTCCTTCGGCACTTACACAAATATAGGGCCCGTGGCCTAAATATCATTTTCCAAGAAAGTTCCAGTGTTCTAAAAACAGCCAACCATTCGTGAGTTTTCACAACTTAGATTTCAAAACCACTTTCCCCAAATTGCCACATTTTATAAAAAGATAGAATTTCCAAATCAATTTGGGTTTTTTCGCAAAACTTACCATTTATTGGAATTTAGTTGGATTACGTTCAAGTTGAAGATTCACAACTATCCAAGAGTGGTCCTCGTAGGATCCATCTCCGTATTTGGCGTTCATTGCGTTCATTGCGTTTATTTCATTTTGGGTGATGTCATCCTTAAACTTTCAAGTTCATTCCACACGGACTAGCCCGAAACTAAGTCATTTTCCACATGACACCGAATGTCAAAATCAACAATGGTTTACCTAAATTTCCCGAATAGTCCCACGCGTCACAATCCACAATTATTCACCCAACTCATCTACCCAACGCAATAACACAATATTCACTCCTAAGTGCATACCACTCATTCTTCCCAACTTTCCACATTCACGTTCTGAAGAGAAATCATTCAAGTCCAACTATTAACATGTTTCCAACAACAAGTCCTAAGGCGATACATCACAAGGCTTCCCATTCGACAACCCAACTCGTATCACAAACCACAAGTTCCTACATCAATTCATCACGGTACAATTTTCTCATTATCTAGACACACTTGACAACAAACTTCCGAAATGCTCTCAAGGATACTAATTTATCATATATTCAACCCAAGGCATCACAAACGAGTCTCCCAAGTCCATTTACTTTAAACATCACAATTTGAGAAGGATTAACACTCAAGTACTCATTTCAAGGTTACTTGGACATTTCATCAAACACTTGACGCGCATAAGGTTTGAAGGTGCCTAGACTTAATCAAACAATCGACTCAACCCACGCATCCAATCAAGATCACTACGACATCCACCGAAGATGATAGGAACACCCATTACCCGACTTAGATCGATCAAATTGAATTTAACGTG
>NMUG010007272.1:0-12150 GCA_002855965.1 Monotropa hypopitys
AGGGAACAATGTGATGAACTTTATGTTGAGATAAAGGAAATTAAATGAAAAGTTATGTGTGGGTTCATAAGCATGTGTTTCAATTACTTGTTTAGCATATCAAGCGTGTGGGTATGTGGTAGAGTCTCATGATCACACACTCGTCCACGTCGATCTTGAGCATGCTAGATAATTAGTATTTCCTACTTTAGCGTGACACGCTCTTTTTTTTAAAGGTTCTGCAGGTAAGAAACAAGTTTTGGAAGATCTTGAAGTCCTTTGATCATTTCGGCTATTTGATCACTTTTTAGAACAATGTACTCTATTAATTTGAAAACACCCGGGTTGTGGGTTGTTCGAGTTTTGACATGTAATAACTTAAACCATATTTTCCTTCTCTTCTACCTATTCTATGGTTTGGACTTATGAATCGAACTTTCCGCACTCACTCTCGGATTTTTGATAAATTTGTAATGGGGTGTGATTGGTATTTAAACTTCTTGTAAATGATAATGGTCCATGCTTGTGTCCCCTTTGTAAACAAGATATATATATTTCAAAAAAAATAGCTTGAAAATCTGGGGCGTGACAGCTTTAAAAGGCCTTGTGCAAGGTAGGTTCATGATCTATTATTTATAGTACACAGAACTTACATCCCCCAAGCGATGTAGGACTTGTTCACTGACCAAGATATCCCCCTGGGACTCTAGATGTCACCTTAGACTGGGGTGTCACACAAAATACATTAAAAGATAAGATAAAAGACATACTGACTCTACAACATTGACAAACTCCACGACACAACTGTTGTTGGACTAGACTGTGAACTCTAGCTCCAAACAACTAAAAAGAAAAGCACAAGCATGCATCAGCGACGACGGCTGGTGAATACTATAGAAATGCATAATAAAGAGGTGAAAATAGCTAAGGATCACTATTTTATAACACGTGTCTTTTCCTTCAAAAACTCATCTCAATAAAGAAATTTCATTTTTTGTCAAATAAATACTAAACTTTTTCTTAATTCTCTTTCAAAATCCCATTTTCCAAACATTTCCCTAAAACACACACCAAATCCCCATTTCCCATTTTTAAATCACAGTTCTCAATAATCTCATAAATAACTTATAATATCCACCTCAATGATCTAATACGATCAAATCCAACTCAAATCACATCCCATCACAGAAACCTTAATAGCCAAGGATCATTAACCGCTGATCAGCGTTAAGACTCAGATCTGATCACTTGTAAATATACAAATAATTACATCATAATAAACCAAGGGCCGCTCATTTATCTGCCCCGGTGGTAAGGACTAATATCATCTCTTATATATATATGTATAATGCGCCCCTGCGCAATGCACCTCGGTGCATAAACCCAATACTATCCCGTGTACTACTGTAACGATTCGGATTTCCAAACAATTTTTTTGAAAACATTTTAAAATGGTTGATAGAGGTAGGAGAGAGCTCGCTACCCAAGGTGTCAATCCACAAGGCTTTCAATGAAGTGAAACAAATTTCACTAACAGGGTACAAAGGTACAGAAAGTACAAAAGGTGTGGAAGAGTGATAATACAATGACTAACAGTAACAACTGAATAAGTAAGAAAAACGGAAAATAAAGGGAGTGACAACCTCGATAGAAAATCCCAATAGCTACTCTGAGATCCCCGATCAACGAGTCCTCCTATCCCTGCACACAAAGACTATGGGAAGGGGAAAGATGGTCTGAGCTATCCACACGCTCAGTAGGAAACCACTAACTACTAACAAGTATACACAGGGTGGGCGTGTACCCAAGCATCCACATACAACTGTACTATAAGTACAGCAAAGGGGAAAGACAGGGGAAAAGCAAGTGTATTTTTAAGTGCAGTGGACACAAGAGCGACCTGATAGTGAGAACCAACTCTAATCCTCAAAACTACAAGGGACACAATGAAGTAAGCTCCAAGATCCAACCAAGTGGACGAAGACTCAAACACTGGACAATAACTCTACTATATGGGCATGACAAACCCCAAGGGCCTCCTAGTAGTGCCCAACGAATCTCAATACTAAATTATACTTACCAAGTCATTCCACAATCCACTTTCAACCTTAGACATCATTATAGATTTGATTCACGGATAATTTTAGGATATTTGAATGATTGAGGTAAGTTGTCCAATTTTCTCAACCTTGTCCAAACAATGGAGGACATAAATTTTATAAAATCAATAAAATTCATAAATTGAGGAATAACTCTCAATTTAAATCCCCAAAGATCAAATAAAATTTAAAATAATTTATATAGTTTCCCAAATAATATATATTGAAAATTTTTAGATATATTTTATAATTCTTAGGATTTTAAATTCGATTTATAAAATTATGAACCGTTACAACTATGGCAAGGCTAGTTAGGCACGATCCAAGACATCATTTTAATGAATAAACTCTTTATTAATATTTTAAAACTCTTCCATTATTTTCCTTTTCAAAACCTTTCTTTAAAAGTTCTTTCTTTAAGTTCTTTCTTTAATCACTTCTCTCAAAACCATTCTATTTCAAATCATACCTCTTTTCAAAACCTTTCTATTAATCTTTCAACACTTATTCTCTTTTCAAAACATTCCTTTTACTTCCCAAAACATATTATCCGTAGGATTTTGTCATTTTTTCCCATTTACTTTCAAATCACCCATTTGTAATATGAAAAGTACTAACTACTTAATTTTATACAAATCTATAACATATTCACCTAAATTATGATGAACTATTGAATAACTTGCTTGCCTTCCCGGTGAACCATTGATGATGGCGGCTCAATACCTATCAAAAGACCACAAACTCTATAAGAATCAATAATGAAAATATACATGTTCTTATACTAATTCCATACCTCATTTCATTCCTTAGCAAGCTTTTATTTAACTTCCATACTTAACTTTATGAACAATAAGATTTAAGGATCTGATTAGATACTAGTTATAGGCTCAAACACATTGCCTAAAGTTCCCGGCCAAGACCCGAGCCTTAAATCCATGCTTTGAGCTCACTGCCAAAATCAGAAGCCAATCGGCTCCAGCACTGGTGGCTCCACTGGTGGCATCGGTAGAGGATCCGGTGCTTAGCCCGTTCCTGGCCCCGGTCATGGAACGATTTGCAATATTCTAGGTTTCTTCCGAATTTGATTATAATCTGATTTGAGCTATCAAATCTAATTCATTTTACCTCAAAAATTAATCACGAGATCTACAGATGATTTGCAACAAGATTGTGTAATTGGATTTAAAAAAATTTACCTCAGTTGGATGAATAAAAATCCAGAAGTTTTTCCGCAAACTTAAGTTTTGAATCTCCTGTCTACTGTTCATCTTCTCCATCGATTCCTCTACAACTCAGCAACAGTACCCTTCTCGAATTTCCTCCTCTTACTCTATCCTCGACACTCTCACACTTGGATTGCACTTTGATTGAATAAAAGTTTTACAAATTAACTTTCAATGAATACGATATAGATTATACATATAGCAGTTCTTACTTCCATTACTTCTACGGCAATAAAATTGATGCATCACAAACTATTCTATACATGCACATCCCAAATCCTCGACACCTCATAACAACAAAACTCAAACAGATAATCCCTCCTCAAATGCAAACACGATGCATAGATAGATACATTCTATATCTCGAACCATTGACATACATCACCCACCATCGACACCACATCATCTGATTCCATATTTGCTTCCTTAATCATGAATTTCGCCTTTAACTTCTAATCTTTGCACTTTGACCCCGAGAACTTTATTAATCTTTAATTTAGTTTTGTATTCAACTCTAATGCTTCTAAAAACTCCCAAATTTTCACAAAATTTCCAATTTATTTATTATAAACATCTACTTAAATTTTTTTATAATTATTTCTACCATTAATCTTTATTAGATAATATTTTTAATTATCCTAACCCTCAATTATTATTCATTAATAACCCTTAAATGCAATACATGTCTCACAACTCTCTCCAACTTACAGAAATTTCGTTCCAAAATCTAAGACAACTTAAATCCTCGAGACAAATCCATTACTGTAACTCTCACCCAAAGATACCATATTGTCCACAGTCGAGCTGACTCAACTTCACTAATCTACAGAACCTCAGACCTATACTCTGATACTAAAACTGGCATGCCTCATCCCTGATAACTGTAAAGCCAATTATCTAAGAATGACACGTGGCGACAGCATACTCTAATCTACCACGAATCAACACAAAATCACTAAAGACTCTGATATAATCCTTTGATACATATTTATTAATGATACAGACTCAAATAAATAAAACTACGGGCAACATGCCTTGATACATCACCAACTCAAACTACTACAACTCAAACAATCTGAAAGCAGACTCAAGTGAGAGATAAATATCCTCTCAAAATACATCAAAAGATAAGATAAAAGACATACTGACTCTACAACACTGACAAACTCCACGACACAACTGCTACTGGATTGGACTGTGAACTCTAGCTCCAAACACCTAAAAAGAAAAGTACAAGTGTGCATCAGTGACGACGGCTGATGATTACTATAAAAATGAATAATAAAGAGGTGCAAAAATAGCTAATGATCACTATTTTATATCACATGGCTTTTCCTTCAAAAACTCATCTCAATAAAGAAGTTTCCTTTTTCTTCAAACAAATACTCTTTTAAACTTTTTCTTAATTCTCTTTCAAAATCCCATTTTCCAAACAATTCCCTTAAACACACACCAAATCTCCATTTCCCATTTTTAAATCACAGTTCTCAATAATCTCAGAAAAACTTATAATATTCACCTCAATGATCTAATACGATCAAATCCAACTCAAATCACATTCCATCAGAGAAACCTTAATAGCCTAGGATCATTAACCGCTGGTTAGCGTTAAGACTCAGATCTGATCATTTGTGAATATCTGAATAGTTACATCGTAATAAGCCAAGGGCCGCTCATTTCCCTGCCCCGGCGGTAAGGACTAATATCATCTCTTATATATATGTATAGTGTGCCCTACGCAATGAACCCTGGTGCATAAACCCAATAGTACCCTGTGTACTATGGCAAGGCTATTTAGGCACAATCTAATACACCATTTCAATGAATAAAAACTTTTTATTAATATTTTTAAACTCTTCCATTATTTTCCTTTTCAAAACCTTTCTTTAAAAGTTCGTTCTTTAATCGCTTCTCTCAAAACCATTCTATTTCAAATCATACCTCTTTTCAAAACCATTATATTAATCTTTCAACACTTATTCTCTTTTTAAAACATTCCTTTTACTTCCCAAAACATGTGATCCGTATGATTCTGTTATTTTTTCCCAATTACTTTCAAATCACCCATTTGTAATATGAAAAGTACTAACTACTCAATTTTATATAAATCTATAACATATTCACCTGAATTATAATGAACTACTGATTAATTTGCTTGCCTTCCCGGTGAACCATTGATGATGGCGGCTCAATACCTATCAAAAGCCCACAAACTCTATAAGAATCAATAATGAAAATATACATGCTCTTATACTAATTCCGTACCTCATTTCATTTTTGCAAGCTTTTAATTAACTTCCATACTTAATTTTATGAATAATAATATTTGATGATCTGATTAGATACTTGTTATAGTCTCAAACACATTGCCTAAAGTTTCTAGCCAAGACCCGAGCCTTAAATCCATACTTTGAGCTCACTGCCAAAATCAAAAGCCAATTAGCTCCAGCACCGATGGCTCAACCGGTGGCACCGGTGGAGGATCCGGTGCTTAGCCCGGTCTTGGCCCCGGTCGTGGAACGATTTGCAATATTCTGGGTTTCTTACAAAATTGATTTTAATCCAATTTGAGCTATCAAATCTTATTCATTTTATCTCAAAATTTAACCATGAGATCAACAGATGATTTGCAACAAGATTGTGTAATTATATTTAAGAAATTTTACCTCAGTTGGATGAATAAAAATCTAGAAGTTTTGCTGCAAACTTAAGTTTTGAATCCCTTGTCTACTGTTCATATTCTCCATCGATTCCTCTGCAACTCAGCAACAGTACCCTTCTCGAACTTCCTCCTCTTACTCTCTCGTCGACACTCTCACACACAATCTCACACTTGGATTGCACTTTGATTGAATTGAGATTAAGGACTTAGTGTTCTTGTGGTGTCTCTGTAGTACGACTCGTGGTTCATAAGGAAAAAGAAATTGTACTTAGAGGGTTTGAACTTTATGAAATTGTGTTTGGTTAAGAAAAACATTTCGTATTGATGTGGTTGATTGGTGGAGAGGATTGGATTACATTGATGGTTTTCATTTTAAGTGCCATAGGTTATGAGCTTATCATGGTACATATTTGAGTTTAAGTTTTTGGGTTTGATTGGAGTTTGGCGGTGTGGTAGGCATTCGGTGGGGTTTGGATGCGAAAAAGCGAGTTATATCCTAAGAGGATTCTATGGGTGAAGATTTTGTGCTAAATCTTAACATTGTGAAAATTATAGAGTCGAGGAAGTGACGTGGGAAAGCGATGATGTAATGCGGGATAAACATCTGCACTTAGTTCCAGGTATTCTATTTTTGCATATTCTAAATTTTGGGGACGAAATTTTCTAAGGGGGAGGAGTTGTAATACTCGTCTCATATATTTATAAATTTTAAATGTTTTAATAATTATCAAATATGAAATTAAGTAATAATATATTTCATTCCAATTATGGGAGTCCAAGGATTTTAAGGGGATTAATATATATATTACATGCTTATAAACTAATAAGTGTAGTATATGTAAGAATAATGGCACACAATGGTAATTCAGAGTAAGTGCTGAGGGTATTTAGGTATTGTAACCTTAAAATCTGTATTAGGGTTAATGGTATTGGTCTAATCCTCATTATGCCTAGGTATTTGCTTAAGAGTTGGAGAGAGAGGAGGCTAAGGGTAGCAAGAGGTAAATTGGTAGATTTCAAAGCTTTAGAGGGAAAATCCAAGGTAGAAGCCTTCTTCAACATTGTTCCTAAGGTAAGTATGAATCTATTGATGTAGTTTTTAGGCATTGAGGCCTCGATCAAAGTCAAGGTAAAAATGGTTAAACGGTATCGGTGAGTGTATGCTTATGACATTTTAAATGTACGTCTATAGGTATTTATTTAACTGTTGTTGTTGCACCAATTATATGATGCATGTTTGGGACATGATATGAAAAGATGATATGCATGTTATGAGATAGATAAGTATGATATATATATATATATATATTATACATTGGCCTGCGTGGGACGTGTGGCATTATTGACAACCTGAGTAAGTTCAATTTTTTTTATAAACATAATTTTATTTATAATGACAAAATTACACAATTGATACAATGAGAGTATCTAATACACAAACTGCCAAAGTTCACAAAAACAGCTAATAAAAACTCCTAAGACTAACACAGCACCATATGACCATGACATCATAGAATACTTGGAAAGCCCAAAAACTGAAAAGACCACTACCCACTCAACTTCAATATGTTGGTTAGGCACAGCTCAGCCAACCTTGAGTATAATTCAATTCCCCTAACACAAGAAAACTCTTCATTTTTAGACAGCAGTCCAGGGAGAACCCATTTGATCCATTGAACTCCTTCATCTCTGCTCAACATCCTTTCCATCCACCGCTCTTAAAGCCGATTACAGCTATGTTCCTTCAACTACGAATGACTTCCTAGTTCTTCAAACTTGCCGGATCCTGTGTAAATTATGTATAATGTCGTTGATTATATAATCCGTCCATTTTGCATCTGATTTTCACCATCTCAATGTTCTTACTCTTACCAATTCTATCGTCTTTGCCAGATCCACGGACCCCTGATTGAAGAGCACATTGTTTCTCTCGAGCCAGATCGACCAAACGATTGCGCAAAACGTTGTACGCCATAACTTCTTGATCCTGTCTTTGAAATCCATATTCTACCACCAGTCCCAGTACGATCTCAGGTTCCCCGGACATACCCACGAAAGCCCCCACCAATTTATGGCGTCTCACCAGATGTACCAGCTTTTGTTACAGGTAATGAAGAGATGGTTGTGATTTTCATCGTATTCCTTACACATGCAGCATAGTAGTTCTTGAGAATCGTTGTTAATAATTTTTCTCCTCTGTAAATTATCTTTAGTTGCTAGCGCCCCTTGAATTGCCATCCATAGAAAAACTTGAACCTTAGGAACCACTACGCAATCCCATATTTTGAAGAGTTCCGCTTCCTGATTAACTCCTTTGCTTTCCAGAATATCGTAAATGTCGGTCACCTTAAAAACACCATTTAAGCCCTATATCCATTGGATTACATTTGGACCTGAATTTAACACTTGGTTTACCCTCACTAAGTTTTGTAACTGAGACCATTCATCCTATTCCTAAGAATATAGAGACCTTCTGAAATGGACGTTTGCTGAGTAAGTGCAATTGTTGGCAACCTGAGTAAGATCAACGGGTGTGCGTGGGCGTACCCAAAAATCTGCGTGGGGCGTACGAACTATTGCATATAGTAATAGTTATTTTCAGGGCATGTGATGCTCAAACCTTTCTGAAAAAGGGCTTCGGCCATCATACATGAAAGAAATATGCATGGGATGCACTCATTAATGAAAGAAATATGTTGTTGATTTTATGATTTCTGTTACTGATATTACTTGAGATTGGAAGTTAAAATGTTATATTCACACTTTGTTTCCTTGTTTTTGGACATGGAAATAAGTTACAGGATTAGCGGTCCACTACAAAGCTGAAATAAGAAAGCATGTTTGGATGGTGGCATTGGTTGAAGTTGGTATTTGAGGAATTGTTCTACTTGGTAGTTTCTTTGTAGCTCCTTCTGGTAGTTGTGAGTTGTGATCTGTTTTGAGATGACTTGTATTGCATACTATACAGTAGTTCAGTTTCTTTTTATCTGGTTGACATTGTTCTTGAGTTAGCAAGTACTTGTAGTATTAATGATTTTTATTCTAGTGACTTTACACTTGGTTCATTACATTGTAGGGGAAAATGATATTTGAGGATTTCTATTAAGCTAAATTTTTAAATTTAGCATTCTTGGTTAATGATGAGTTTAAGATGTTACAACTTGGTATCACAGCCAGGTTCTAGGTCCGAGTTAGGGGACCATGTGAGTAAGAGGAACTTATATTTGAGGTGTGCTTGAGGTAAAGTGTTGGAAGTGTGGTATTATTGTTTTGTGACTATTATGTGTGTCTTTGACACCCATGGGACTTGCCTTAAAATCCGATTGGAAGGACGTCTGATCAATGTTCCATTCTAATGGTAAGTTAAATGGAAAAGCATAGTATAACAAAATACTAAGGGTTAGGATGGTTTGTGGTAGGTGGCTAAGTAGTGGACCTTAGGATGTTGAGTCATGCATGTAAGGCATTAGAGTGTTTTGACTAATGCGTGGGTTTTATATCTGACACATGTTTCCATCATGTTTCTTTTCTTAGTGTGTGACAGGAAATAAATGGTATGCAATAATCAAATAGCGTGGAGAATCAGTCACTTAAAGAAGATGTGGATTGCTTAATTTCAGTAAAGAACTATATGGATGGAAGATTAAGTGATGTAGGCAATTGGCGGAATGACATGTTTGGTTTGACTTTAAATTTTTGAAGATTGAATTCAAAAGAGTTTGAGCGAGTAGTAATGCCTAGCAAAGCAGTGGGTTGGGTAATAGTTATATAATGAAATGGTAATGTTTTGGAGTTCAAATGAGGAGTAAAAAGGGTGAGAGTAATATCTTGTGTTTTTAGGGATGAGGCATTGTATTTTTGGGAAACTATGTGACATCAGTTGCCGGCACCTATAATGAGGGTAATACCAGTCGCGTCTAGAGTGATTTCTTGAAAAGCATTGACTAAGAATTGTAGTGATTGTTTTCTCACAGAGAGTTATAGACTCGTGCTAGATGAATAGTTTGTAAATTTGAGGCAAAAGAAAATGAGAGTGGAGATTTATGAGGTAAGATTTGAGGTTTTATCCAAGTATGCTAGAGTTGGTGAAATCAAAGGAGAAAAAGAGTTGGAAAATTTAAGAATGGTTTGATATCGAGAGTGGCAATCCAGTTGGTTTCTTTTACAGAGTGAGATCTGGTATACTTGGGGAATGTGGCTAAAAAGGTAAAAAGGGAAATTATGGAGTTGGAGGAATAATATAGTGGTCATGAAATAAGCAAGTTAGAACTTTCAAAATCAAACATATTAGGTCGTAGTAGTGTAAACTGTATTTAGAGTTGGATTATAAAAGTATTGGGTGGTGAGAATAAGGGTGCTAAACCATATAATAAGAAACAAAAGCAAAGTGGTGGAAATTGGGCGATATCTAATAATCAGTGAGTGATGCATTATTGTTTTAGATGTGTTCGATGAATCTTTGAGTTAAGGATTGTGTTCTCGAAGTCAATGGAATTGTAGATGCTATTGTGATGAGGAAGGGCACATAGTGATTTGGTGCTCAAAAACATCAGGCGTCAATCGAAGGAGGAGTGTGGGGATATGAGATTGTAATGGGGATGGGGGAAAGAAAGAGTCGGATGTTAATTGACAATGGTACTCGCACATTTTTATGTCGATATGCCTTATGGATATACTCGATAAAGTACTAGAACAATTGGGTATGAACTGCATGTGTCGCAACCCATGAGTAAGGGCATGAATTGCTCAACTGTTTATAGAAACAGTGATGTCTATTTAAATGTAATAAGGATGTCTATGTGCCTGATTCCTCTTGAAATGGGACATTTCGATGTCATAATTGGAATGGATTGATTGTCCAAGTATGAGGTCAAAATTGACTACGCCAGAAAGTATGTAATGTTTGTGAAACTCGGGGAATGGACGTTTAAATTCGAAGGAGAGAGGATAATTACACCCTCATGTTTTGTTTTCGTAGCTCAAGTCCAACGACTCTGCAGAAGGGTAGCCAGAGATATCTGTGCGGTGTTACAATAAAATTATTTAAGATCACAATGATCTTATAAAATTTTATTTGTGACTTAGGATGTTATTTAGAAATTACTACTATTGGTTTACTACAAATATCAATCCACCTAAATTACAAAAATTGTAGATTAAATTCTAAGCAACTATAATAACATTTCTATTAGTAAATCAAATAGTGATTGATAATAAATCATAAATCTATCTAATCTCTAAAAATAAGTAATATTATTAAATGGGTTAAAATAGCTTCCTTTAAATTTTAGAAGATTTTATTTTAACTTAGTATTAATTATACATTTCTCAAAAGGTATTTACTAACAAATATTATAGATATAATCATAATAGAAATTATTGGTTATAAGTTTATCAAATTAAATAGATAGTTAATCAATGAAATTTGATAGTTAGATCGATTAGATAAATTAAAAATCTATTATCCTCATTTATTTTATTTCATCGCCTATTTATTATTATTATCTGTTTAATTCAATCAATGTTGTTGATGATGTACTTGCTACGAGAACGTAGACGGGTAGAACACTCTGGTGGTATTAGATTTAAGATCACCTAGATGACACTAGGTGATGGGAAAATAGAAAGTTTTAGGTAGTGTTGGTCAGTTAGGGCAACGTGGTTGAATACTTAGAGCAGCCTAGCAGATCCTTGGCTGAGGGAGGATGACGGGATCCTAAGAGTAGCCTTAAGGATTTTATGTGATTTACGTTTTCTGAATGGGTCTGGTTTATAAATGGATGATATGAGAGGTCTGATGTATGTTGTGATCGTGCCCTAATGCATGACACATCATGAGAAATTCTTGGTGACTCTTTCCCCTTGTATGGTCTTATCGATAAATCCATGCTAAGTAGATTGTTTAGGTGTGTTCACTTAGAGCCTCGATGCATGATGAACAAAAGAGTAGTTATCTTATAAAACAAACCTAGTTAGTGAGCATGGGAGGAAAAAATCTTGCAGAGAAGATCCTTAGATTTTACATAAATTAATGATTATAAATAAAATTGATGATATGTTATTTTTTTGCACTTATTAATGTTCTTGAATTACTTTATCTATCGAGTGTCAATCGCATATGGTGTTATTATTGTTTATAACATTCTATGCTAGATATTGAAGATAAAGGAGGAGAGCAATTGGAGAG
>NMUG010007273.1:0-12152 GCA_002855965.1 Monotropa hypopitys
GTTTAAACATGAGGGATTACATGGGTTGGCTACATTTGGGAAATTCGTTCCCTGGGAATTGACATATGATGGAATTCCCTGGGTGGTCGCTCCACCCATGACATTGTGCACAATGGGGGCTTGATAAGGCCCTCCCGACGAGTCAGGAAGATACTAGGAAATTATGCAGGTAGTCTAGTCGACGGGCTTCTATCTTGTAGTAGCCGAAACCTAATAATTCTTTTCTGATAATGATTATATAAATCCCTTGAATTCGTCAAGGATGACACCTGGCACTTTATTGATTTCGTCAATGCGTAGAATATGGTGATTTGTGAATTAAACTCTTGACTTGTTGAGTTTTGAAATTCCTAAACTTGTTAGGGAATTGGCATTAATATGGTCACTCTTGATTTATTAAATATGGAAGATTGGAACAACATTTTATGAATATAGTCAGTCTCACTTAAGATCTAATGGAGCCTCATGCATGCATCACATATGTTTATATCTGTACACCGATATGCACCAATGACCATCATATACATCGCTTGTCTGGATTTCTCTACTGGGCTTTTTCCTAACCCTCTATTTTTAGGTATGGAGATCCATGCTTGACTTGGAGTTGGAGTCCAAGGATTTAGGGGACATTTTGGAAGACATCATTTGGTAGCTCATAGTCTTTTCTTCATTTGTAATTTTATTTCTTTCTTCTTTACGAACTTGTACCCGGACATTCTTATTATAAAGTTATGACCCTCATTGGGGTTTGTGTGTGACGTATGTCCTTCATTCACATTTCTCTTATTATAGGTTGGTTATAGTAGATAGTAGTGATTTTATCTCTTGATGCCTTCTTTTCTCCCTTTGTTTATATTTCAAAAAATATGGTTTAAAATTTCTGGGTTGTTACAATTGGTATCAAAGCAAAGTTTATAAAAACCTAGAGACATTGGGGAGACACATAGTCTCAATGGCTGCATCTTATCGCATTTGCAGTGCATGTCATATGGTGTGCTTGCATGCTTGTGTGCATTGCATGAGGTTTAAGGAAGAATTAAACTTGATTGTTAAAATGATAGACCCTTGGGAACCCTCTTCTTATTATTGGTTGGTTCAAGGGTATTTGATACTTTGTTATTTCCCTTTTGAATTGGTCATGTTATTATTCTTGTCGAGCCTAGATTCTATTTCCGCTGTTATTGTGGATCCTTTCTTAGGATCCAAGAGGTGAATCCATAATTGAAATGGCATGGTTACAGTTTCTGGGTCATATTCTCTTTATTCGGTCTCGTTGTTGGCATCTAAATCTGGCCCCTAGATCATGGAGATTGCATTCCAAAACCTTTGGTTCTTACTCGTTCTGAATATACTATTGATCCCTTTTCTAGTGTTAATTTCCTAGCTTTTCCCCTTTTGTGGGAACGTGGGTCAATTACACCTTGATGGTTGAAATTCTTCTTTTACTTGGTCACCCTAAAATGTGGGCCTCCCGAACATCTGGTTGGTTCCTTGCTACCTATGGTGGTTAGTTGTATCCCCAATAGGGTATATTTATTTTATAATATTTTTAGAATTGGGCTAGTCCATTGACCAGCGAATTAGAGTTCACCATCGACTTGGAGTAAGCCTTGTGGTTGTATCCCTGAGTGATGTTGTGTGGTTTGTTTGAGACTTGACTCGTAAGTGGTTATGCCACATCTTGGGAAACCCTACTTCAGTTTGAGATGATCCTATGTCATGATGGTCTTGTAATTGAGGTGTGATTTGGGTGGTAGTCTTGTGTATATCATAATTGAAGTTGCCTTGAAGATTTCCATTAGAGTACCCGTGAGGCTTGTCTCTAGAGTTGATTCATGTGATGTAATGGACTAGGAGATGATGCTATTGAAATCAGCGATGGAATTTGATGTATGAGAGAGGTTTGGTAGTTGTAGAAGCCCTTGAGGAGCTAGGAAGATTATAATGAAGAGGAAATGAAGATTATGTGAGAAAGTGTAGTAGTTGTTGTTGAAGTGTGTCTTGGTGGGTTTTCTTGAGGTTTAGTTGATGGATGTTATGGAAAGGTGTTGAGAGAATTAGTTGGAAGTGTTGGTTATGCCTTGGGAATTTCGAAAGAGTTGGGGAATAAACTTAGGTTGCAGTGAGGAGACCTATGGAGATTGAGAAATTTTGGGGATGCGAGTCATGGTGAGTTTCCCCTACTTGTGATGAGTTGGATGAATGACTAAGGTCTTGTGCTTGTACCTAGTTGGTCTTGAAACCATTAGTTTATGGGTTATAGTTCCATCACATTGTCATTTATCTTGGTCATTGTGGTTAGATTCCTTTATAGGGATAAGAGAAGATTTGTGGTGTCATTTGAGGATATGTGTGTTTAGAAGGTGTTGGTATGGTGTGTGTCAATGTGAATAGTGACTATGGAAGAAATATTGTGGACTTCTAGAATGAGTGCGAGTATGAATCATGGTGAGAGTGAATGATAGAAGTTATGAGTGCCCATTTGATGTGCCTTACTTGGGCTTAGGAGGTAAGGTCATGCAGGCCTTCTATTGCATGGTGAGATGACTATATCGGGGTTGGCTAAGATGTTTGATCTGAGATTTACTTTAGGGAGCCTGCTTGGGGCAAGAGTGTTGCTTAGGTTTGGAAATTTGAGAGTTATGAGTGTTTGGAAGTGGTGTTTGCCAACTAGATCTACTCTATGGGTAGTGCTGAGTTATGTTTGTGGTGAAGATGACTGGCTTCCTTCTTTCTTGACCTTGGTGGTGTCTGCATCTAGGAGTTGTCTATATTCCTCGATGATTGGTGTGTCTGCTTCTATCTCCGTTACATGTTGAATTTTTATGGTTGTGCGATGAATCCACTCTAATTTGTCGTTATGGTTTCTTTCATTCCCATAGAGTGGCATCAGCAGTAGGTGACTACTATAAACCTCTCAATTTAAAATCTTGACTCGTAATGTGGAGCGTAACTTCATTAAGTTTGGGAACCTATCATTCCTCATTATTATGTGCATTCTCCTTTCATGCAAAATCCCTTCTCGGGCTTTAACTATAAATTCATTCCCAGATTCTTCATTTGCAAGCCAAGGCAAAGAATATTTGTTTTCCTATACTCTTGTGTCATATGGGTGTAGTGTTTGAGAGTTCCCCATTTCCGGAATTATATACATGTGCTTCGCTTTATTACCATGATGCGTTAACTAATTGCTAATCTTCCTTACCAGTTGGCTTGGCCCTGGTGGACTTTGAACTCAAGACCCTCTTCTCTGAATGTGTATTCTCGAGTTTGTCTTAGGAAACCTATAGTAATAGAAGTAAGATGAGTATGTGTAACTTTTTCTAGTGTTTTCTCTTGTGAGTGTGTAATGGTTCAGTTTAAGGTTATAAATTGTGGTATTAGTGTGTTGAGGTTCTGTGAGGTATGATTGTGTATTGTGCAGGTATTTTGAGAGTTGGTTAGATGATGTGTCTTCTTGGGTCGACTGCACCGACCAATGTATATATATCTTGATATGACTGGTGTATGTGTAGTCCATGTTATGTGGCGTAGGAATTACTAGGAAGGATTGATTTGAGAAGACGACTAGCCAGCGCATCTCAAAATAAACTTCCTGGGGTGATTCTGGTACCGCACTAGGTTTGTGTGCAGGGTAGGTTGTATGTGAGTTTTGGTGTCTAGATCTTTGGTCTGGTGAATTGCGGTTGTCTAACGCAAGTGTGGTGGTGAGGTTGGTTTGACTACCTTTGTAGTTATATAGGTATAACCCTATGATACTTGTGGTGATTTGGACTCATAGTGTGGAACCTTTGGGTTAGGGCGATGTATAGACATCATTGTTGAGTTCATCTTGGGTAAGTCTTGTGGTTGGTTTCCTTAATCGAAGTAATAGTTTGTCCATCTATCTTAGATTCTCTCCAGTCTCAAAAATGTTATCCTTCATATATTCTCGGACTATGATCAGATCAAATCAAAATGTGCCCATCGAATTTATTTCCAAATTCTGAGATGTGTCTAGTGGGAAGTTAGTCTTGGGGGTCGTGTGATTGCTTGGGAACCTATCGATGAGTAGGTAGAGAGATATGAGATTATGGCAGAGATGAGAGAGTTGGTGTTGTTTATTGGGCCAAGTAGCCGACCATATTGATGATGATCTTGTAGTTCGTCCAGTTGATTCATTTCTTTGATGGAAAATGGTTCTGAGTTTCACATCGATTCTAAACTTGATGTTAATACTCCCTCGTTCATATCATGTTGGCATGTGTTGTTAGGTCTCGATGATCAAATGTTAGGGTGCCAGGGAGATACTGGTTGAATCGCGAGAGCTTCCATTGCGGTATTCTTGCGGCAAGATCCTTAACCCTCCCCTTTATTATTGGACACTGTTGTTTTATGAGTGATCAAATGCCGTGAAGCATAGCGGAAGGGTGATGTTTTCTTTCTTTCAGTAAGTTTTTGTTCATTACTATGACATCTCCTAGTGATTCTGGATACCATTCTATTATGTACATTGTCTTGGATACCTCTAGTGTTGATTGTGACTCGAGACTAAGATGAATGATTGTCCTTAGTCTTGTATTCATGTCAAGATTGTAACGCCCTTGTCATCTCGAAGCATGTCATTGAGAAATTTTTTGCGAGAATACTAAATTTGGGTCCTTCTTCGTTAGCTTGCCATATTGGATTTATCTCTAACGTGATGATTTTCTTTAAAGTCGTTGATTCCTATTCTAAGATCAGTAATGTTGAGAGTGTTGTTGGTGCTTTTTTAGCCGTCTATCCTTATTCATCTAAATTTCGAGGACGAAATTTCTTTAAGAAGGGTAGTTTGTCACACTTCGAGGAATTTATAAGATTTTACGTACGTTTCCCTATATTTTTATATATTTTGGAAATTTCTCCTTCGAGATTTTTCGGATTGGAATGATCCGAGAGTATTTCTGAGGTCAATAATTGAGTTTCGAGAGGTTTATTAGGCTCGGGAAATGAATTGGAGCTGTTCGTTGGTGTTCGGGTGTTTGCCACGTCCATTCGGCAAACACGTTTCAAGTTGTCGTATTTCCCTCCTTGTCTCCCCCTCCATTTCAATATATTGAACCCCCACCACAACCTGCATTTCGATATGCAAGGTTGTTGGTGGTTGGGCTTCAATTGTATTTTGATATGAATAAAAGTTTGCATATCAAAATGTATGTGATCCGGTCTCCCTCCAATTGTTGCATTTCGATATACACTGGGAGGTGTATATCGAAATATGGATGTTCTGGTGTTTCCCCTTTCGCTTGTATTTCGATATACACCTTTGGTGTATATCGAAATAACCTCCTGATGGTCCCTCCGAATTAATGCATTTCGATATGCACCTTTGGTGCATATCGATATGAAGAGGCTCTGTTCCTCCCTCCTTTGTCGCATTTCGATATACACCAAGGGGTTTATATCGAAATACAAATGGTCTACCCAGCTTCTGAGTGTATTTAGATATACACCTTGAGGTGTATATCGAAATGAAAAACTTCTGGTCACCTACACAGCTATCTGCATATCGATATACACTTTGTGTATATCTATATGCAAGCCCAGTAAAGGAATTTAGGGAATTGGTTTTTAGGATGTTTTATACATCATATCACTTAACCCTAAACGTATTCACTCATTCAAATACACCATTTCATAGCCGCACTCCCTCTTCCTCTCTCTCTACTTGTATTTCTCTCTCTCAATCTCTCTCACTTCTCTCTTCTCTCTCTCCCAACCTAGGGATATTTGGGCCTTGAGGCCTTCACAAGCATCGACCTACGGCTCACCCTCTATACATCTATGGTCTTGGTTTCGCCATTGGAGCACAACTCTCATCTAGAGTACGTTTTGAGTTCATTAGAAGGTAGAGTTCTCCAACTTCTTGTATGTATACATATATGTCTCTCTATCTCTCCCTTCGAGTTTTGCAAAAAATATGATTGATGCTATGTATGGGTTCCCCTAGGGTCTTGAATGAGTCTACAGTCTATTTTAAGACATCTAGTCTTGTGTATTTGACATCTCCTTGAGGTTAATTTGACATTCGCCTTGTTAGTTGTACAAACCTCTAAGTTTGTATAAAATCAAAATTTTGATTGTGTCATGGAAATTGGGGAAAATGTGTCTAGGCGATAGATTGGTTCAAATTAACCATTGTAATGTCGATTGGCACATTGGAAAATATTAATATCCTTGAAATTATCCTCTGGCTTGGTTAGGGTTGTTATGGAAAATTTATAAATCATGTTTTGGGCCAACTTGTATGATTAGGAGGTCTTTGCCCTAATCTAGTTGAATTAAGAACGAAAAAGAATTGAACATAAAATTGGCCTTGAAACATGAGGGATTATTTGGGTTGTCTACATTTGAGAAATTTGTTCCCCGGGAATAAACTTATGTTGGGATTCCCTGGGTGGTCACTCCACCCACGCCATTATGCATAATGGGGGCTTGACTGGGCTCTCCCGATGTGTCAGGAAGATACTAGGAAATTATGCGGGTAGTCTAGTCAACGAACTTCTATCTCATAGTAGCCGAAACCTAATAATTATTTTCTAATATTGATTATATGAATCCCTTGAAATCGTCAAGGATGACACCTGGCATTTTATTGATTTTATCAATGCATAGGATATGGTAATTTTTTAATTAAACTCTTGACTTGTTGAGTATTGAAATTCCTAAACTTGTTAAGGAATTGGAATTAATATGGCCACTCTTGATTTATTAAATATGAAAGATGAGAACAATATTTTATGAATATAGTCAGTCTCACTTAAGACCTAATGGAGCCTCATGCATGTATCATATTTTTATATATGTACACTGGCATGCACCCACGACCATCATATACATCGCTTGTTTGGATTTCTCTATTGGGCTTTTGCCTAACCCTCTATTTTTAGGTATGGAGATCCATGCTTGACTTGGAGTTGGAGTCCAAGGATTTAGGGGACATTTTGGAAGACATCATTTGGTAGCTCATAGTCTCTCCTTCATTTGTAATTGTATTTCTTTCCACTTTACAAACTTGTACCCGGACATTCTTATTGTAAAGTTATGACTCTCATTGGGGTTTGTGTATGACGTATGTCCTTCATTCACATTTATCTTATTATGGGTTGGTTATAGCAGATTGTAGTGATTTTACCTCTTGATGCTTTCTGTTCTCCCATTGTTTATATTTCAAAAAAATAGTTTAAAATTTTTGGGTTGTTACAAGTTGTTTGTCAGAGAGTCTTTTTATTATCTTTTGATGTATTTTAAAAGGATTTTTATCTCTCTTTGAGTCAGTATCAGAGTTGTATCAGTTGAGTTGTAGTAGTTTGAGTTAGAGTTGTATTAAAGCATGTAGCCCATGGTTTTTATTTCTTTGAATTGTATTATCAGAGTTTGTGTATCAGAGGTTTGTTTCAGTTATATTAGAGGTTGAATCTGTCTTATCAGATTAGTGTGTGTTTAGTCTTTTGTATCTGGGTATGGATATGTCACGTCGATAATCCGGTAATTACCTTGATAATTAACCGGGTTGGGGCGTGACATTATGGGTGGCCAGTGTGGGCATTAAAACATCGACAAGACTGTCTTGAATGGTTTCGGTGGCCAGTTTGGGTAGAACTTTGGCAAGATTGTCATGAATATGTGTGGGCATATTATTGGCAAAAAATGCAAAGATGTAGTGTGGGTTACCATTGTTGAACATGGTAGTGTAACGTGGTTATTGTGTGATGTTTATTTTAAATGACCTTGTCATATAGTAAAAAGAAAATATGACTAGAGATGATTAATAGAATGGAAAACTATGTAACTCATAATGAAATTTAAAACATGCTTATCCCTAAGAATAAGGGTGTGTTAAAAGCTATAAAAATGTATAGTGGATGCATGTGTGTAAACCCGGTGGTGAATGAAAGAGTTAAATCATAAATATACATAATTCACATGAATGTTTTTGAAGAAATGTATATGGACACATATCGAAACAATTATGTAGTAAGGCATGGAATATCACATGTAAAGGTAAAATTAGAATGAACGGTGTGTGTTATGCATAGTTTGAATTATCAGTAGGGTGAAATGGAATTCTTAATATGGCATCGTACTAGTGTTTCATCAGATTGTCATATGATTTTTGTTTTGGCACACTAGATTATATCTTGGTACTACTTATGGATGTACAGTTGCTCATATCTTGTGATATCTCATTATTGTGCATATTATTGTTATGTGCTGATTTATAACTATGAGTTTAATTGCTCTACTTCAGATTTATATTAGGTTGTTGGGGTTTTGTTAGTCGTATGTATGATGTTTCATATATAACAAACTCCTAGGTTTCCTTGTGTTTTATCTTTTATTTTGTTACTTGGTAACCCAGGTTGAGGAGACTATAAGTTCGGTCCACTACAATTGGCTTAGAGGTCTTAGTGATGTCAGTTAGAACTGGTATTGATATCAAGAGCTTGGTTGGCTAGTCCCTTGTAGCCTCGAGGAGTTTATAGTTGTCTTGTGTTGCTTTTTTATTGTCCTACTAGTACGTAATTATAGATTTTGTATGTATGATTTAGTCTTCCGTTATTGTTTAGCATTGTGGTTGGAGTTCTCATTGTTTGATGTCATGAGAGTAGAAGATTTATGTTTATCTTGGACAAGATTTTATATCTAGTGTATGTTGAGTTTATGGTCATAAGGTGTTTTAGTAACATATGTCATTCGATATTTATCCCAAAGGGTGATTTATTGAGACAGGATGTCACATATGCCATTCTAAAATAGAAATCCTACTTCTAAGCATCTCTAGGTGGATTAGCTAGACATCTGATGCATAATCCTGCACGAATGGACACTACACTAGACTTTATCCCCTAGTGAGTGGGGTCGGATCACCAGGTATATAACTCCCATGAAGCAGGTCCAGATTGTCAGGTATTATACTCCACTGGTGGGATGTCCTAGAAACAGAGTGATGACTCACAGTAGATTCGAAATTATGTTCCTATCAATTGAATTACCCAAATATGTAATGAAATATTCCCACAAAAAATAGGGATAGTTTAAAATTATACCAAAAATTCAAGTAAATCTATAAAATGTCACTCACCTTAATAGTAAGATTTAACGAATGTCCTATATAAAAGGAATAACAAAATTTAATTAACCTTAACAAATTCTTAAAATTCCTACTTATTTCCTTCACTTATTAATTTTATCGGGAATTAAGAATCCTTCTTAAGCTTTAAATAAATTCTAACTTCAATTTTATTCAACACTAATTAAGATTAAATTAAGCTTTCTTAGTATTTTCCTTTATTTCCCAACAACTTCACACAAGTTACCACTAATCAATATCCTCACCGGTATAGTACCGGTATACCGCCCGGTATACGAGTTGATTTGCTCTCGGGTGGGACTCCTGGGCCAAACTCAATATAACTAACCGGTAGCCTCACCAGTATGCCGGTTGGTATACTGCTTGGTATGCCGGTGATGCATACCGGTCGAGCAAAACATAGTTCTGGTTCTGTTTTTTGCATTTTGGGCTTGGGAAATCTATTTTTGGACTCCCAGATCAGTTTCCTACATACTTTGATACCCCTTAGCACTATAGGCTACCCAAAAACTATACAAAACCTAAATTAAAATCTTTAAAACTCCTAAAAAATCTCCTAACTATAATTTTATAGCTTTCTCCTCCTCCATGGATTTCCATGGAGGTTTTCCTTGATTTCTGTGTTCTAAGGTAAAAAGGACTAAAGTGATTACTTCTCTTACCTATTCTGGCAATGCAAGGTTTTCTGGCAGTTAATTTCCTCTCTTCAATTTTCTCCTCTCCTCCTACTCCTCCTTCCTTCCTTCTTCTTCTTCTCTCTCTCTGTCTCTCTCTTTTCTGTAAATGAAAGAAACAATGAGAGAATTAATTTTATTTGGAATTGGGATTTGAAATACACTATGGTGTGATAAACCACACCATAGTTTCCATGGTCCTTAACCTCTTTTTTTAAAGTTTTGTATTTATTTTATTTTTTTATCCCTCTTTAATTTTCTAAAATTTATATTTAACCCATATAATTTTAAAATTTCACCACAAATTGTTACTTAATTTCTCGAACTTAAATTAAAATTTTGGTTCCTAAAATCCTTTCTTAAACTAATTGATTTGATATTATCGATATTAAACACAATTGCAAAAATTAGAATTTAAGGTATTATACGTAGCCATTCCACATAGCATTCATGCGAATCCTTGTTTGTCTAGTTAGACAGTATCAATCGATCGTGTGATCTGATTCGGCCCAATGCTTCCAGACCGATCATGGTTTACTTGGTCGTACGTCTATCGTCCCAAGCTATTGGTCTGGGCTTCCTGATGTGGGTCATTGAGTATGATCCACCTGAGTTTTGATCTCGTTCTCGGCCTAACCTCGAGCGGTTCAGTCCACCGGTCCCAAGTAAATTCCAAGTAAAATGTAGATTACCGTCTTAATATCACAGTCTTCTTAATCAAATAAATTTCAAGTAAAAATTCCTTAACACACTTATTATTGATCAATATTCTATATTTTATAGTTATATTTAATTCTTATTTCTCCTATTAATAATTATAATACCGTCTTAATAATTAGACCACAAACTAAAAGTGCCTATTGGTGATTAACCAATTTGTTTTTTAAATTAGAACTAAATTGATCGAATGGCTAACTTGAAATACAAATTTAGGATTTATTTATTTACTAGTGATAACTCGTGCCAATGGCACTCAACTAATGACTTCGAATGTGACTCGTGTCTTCAGCACTGATTCATGTCTTCGATACTAATGAGTGTATTACTTGTCCCTAAAGGCATTCAATCTGTGTCTTCGGTACTTGAACGTTCCCTTTAGCACTTCATAAGGTTCTTACTACACACTCAACAAAATTGAGACCACAACGTGTTAGTTTTTCTTAACTAACCGAGTAGAAAATGGCAATGAGCATAATAGTATACTCACAAAATATCATTGATAAATGTATCAAAAATTACATTGCCTTTGAATTAGGGATGGCAACGGGGTGGAGCGGGGGTGGATATCACTATCCCCACCTCCAATCCACTCATCCTCAGCTCACCTCCATCCCCTCCCCGGTATCCATCGGGGATTTTTTATTGACATCCATCCCCACTCCAAATGGGGACTTGAGATCTAAACGGGGATTCGGGGATCCAAATCACAAAAAAAGTTAAACTTTTAAATGAAATGTTTTGTACTATAATCAAAACAATGGCCATATTTTCAGCCACATAAATCAAAATAACTCGTTTTTTTGTCCATTTTGTATCAAATGTATCAAAATAATCCGTTTTCTGTCCATACATGTAAACATACAAGTAAACAAGCACTGTTTTGAACTAACACTTTATACTAACAGTATAAACTGATTTGTTACCTTAAGTGGAACCATACAAAGTGGAACTCTGAAATAGCAGAGATATCTCACTTCACTAGGGCTCTCATTGAAATCATCAGTTGTCACCTTATTGCTCAACATATCTTGGCATTTCACAACATCATATAATACAGCTGACTGAAATTTTCAATCTCAAAACAAAAACTGGTATTAATTGAATAAATACTAGCGAACACTACAATTACAAAGACATACTATAGTATCACGTAAATGTCTGTTACCTTAAATTACTTCACAAATGTCAAGTTCAATTCCGCCATAAACAAGCTAACCAATGCAACATAGAATATTACATAGGCACTGCTGAATGCATACAAGTAAATCAGTATTTTGTACAAAATCGGTGTTAGATTATACATCTGCAATACTGTGTTAGAATATACTACTATCTATATGTAGCAAAAATCTGTACAAAATCGGTACAATTTGTTCAAAATCAGTTTTATACATCTGTGAAAATATATATATATGTAGTATATTCGTATATATATATATAGTATATTTGCAAGAATCTTTATACATCTGCGAAAATGTATAAATCTGCAGAAATCTATACATCTCGAAATATCTATACAACTGTGAATATATATATAGGGGGCGGCTCAAGGGACCAACAGTTTAGACCAACACTTTAGACCAATGCTTAATTGAACCCATTATGGTTCCCACTGCAACATGAACGGTTTAGACCAACACTTTAGA
>NMUG010007274.1:0-12152 GCA_002855965.1 Monotropa hypopitys
GCCAAAGGTATAATTATGGCTTTAACTCATTTATTGTTCGGCAAAAGCCCTAGATAACTAATTATTGCTCGGCAGACTTAAATTCAAGTCTAGCCTTAATAATTTCTGTTCGGCAGACTCATTTGGAGTTTTTCCCGTACATTATTGTTGTCGCTCACATCTGCAGCTGTTTTGTTCGGCAGAGCTAGTGCTCGGCCATAGGAGTTTAGCCGCACACTTTTCTTGCTCGACAAAGCTAGCATTTGGCTAAGCTTGTGCTCAGATCATTATTTCAGCTGGGCAAGTCAAGCACTTGGCTGGACTTTGCCTCAGCTCAGACTTTTAGCTCGGCCAAGTCATATTATTGGTCAGTCGCGCTCTAGAACAAGATTGATTGAACATCACTCTGTCCGGAGAAAATTGTGCTCGGTAGAAGCAGACCGTTATTTGTCATTTTCAGCTCGGCAACAACTTCAGTTGTTCGGGTAATCTTTCCAAGACCTTTATAATAATCCATCGGTCATTTTCGACCTATTACAAGACTAAAATCAAAGCTTGAAATCTGTATTTGATTCTGATCAAATTGATGTCCGGACTATAGTATGGGAGCTCGGCAATAAGACCAACCGACTGTATTTCAGCTCGGTAGTTGCCCAACCGACCTAGCATTAGAAGGTCAGATCAGTCTAAGAAGGTTGACACCCCTAGAAAGGCTTGCAATTTCTTGGAAGAGCTAACCAAGGTTTTTGTTTAAACCTGCCTGATCCGTGGCAGCTCGGCAACTGAGTCTCCGGCTAATTTAAGCCTTAGGCAGACCAGTAGTGCTCGGCCAGTAAGCCTTCGGCTTGCTTGAGCCTTCTGATAGATTAGCTCGGCAGTGTATTTTTAGGACAGAATTCTTTGTTAAAATGCTAAGTTATGATTTATTATCCAGATTTGGGATAGATTTAATTGAGGAGGAAGAAAACTTAGAAGTTTGAAGAAATCCCTATTCATGTGAATCTCTATATACTGCTATACTCGTACATTTTCAAGTGCAATTCCTTTGAAGAGTATACTTGTGGTTATTAAGCCAAAATGATAAAATTTCCAAGAGGATTTTGAAATATGGATTATGCACAAACTCTTGTTTATACATGGATGAACAAATTTAAATATTGATCAATGTACTGTTTTATGAGAATCCATACGACAAGGATTTATAAAGAAATAAAAAGAAAAGGAAATTGAAATGGAGATGAAACGGAAATGAGGTGCTCATATGGCAAAAGCACGGATATGAGCCTGTTATTGAAATGCTTATACGAAAGAAGCATAAGGCCTAGAAAATACTTATACGACAGAAGCATAAGGCGTGATGTTCAAAAATGCTTATACGACACAAGCATGATATTGAAAGCGAATATACTTATACGACACAAGCATAGTATTTTGTACTAACGCTTATACGATACAAGTGAAAGTATGAAAGTGGAAAGTATGAATGCTCATACGACAGGGGAAAGATGATGGAATGGCAAGCCTATTCAACTAAGGCTAATCTATTAAATATGATGATTCATGTTTGGAAATGGATATACAGATTGAGATACGATTTCAGCAAAAGAGGAACTGTGATAAAGCATTTTTACTGCTATTGAGCTTTTGAGCCATATTTTATCTGTGAAACTAATCTTGCAGGAAAGATATTATTGATCCATGAAACTTGTACTGCAATATGTAGAAATTCACTCTAGCTTTGAGCTTATGCATTTTTTCCAAAACCATTTTCAGGGCAGAATGAAGAATGAAGTGGCAGTTCTCGTTTAATGATATTTTGGAGATCTGATTATTGTACTTTTTGATGTATTGGCTATTCTTAAGCCTGTTGATGTAATCCTAGGAATTTAATGAGAACATCTATGCTTGTTCTGGTTTATGATTCACGCTTTCGCATAATTAAATTGTTTAGAAATTTCTCGACTCTTTTATCTAGGCCTTTAGCGAGCTTGCTCGTTGGTCGGTTATGGACTCATTCCGAGATCGGGTGGGTTGTGACAGCAACTTTATAAAATAACAATGTTACAGCAACTCTAACAAGGAATTTGTCTAAACTTTATGACTCTTAAATTCGAGCCTAGACAACTCTATCACCAAACTTTCTTCTACATCCTTTTTCTCTTTTATAAAGAACAAGTTTAAATATTTCATACTCAACTATCCCCTCTAACTCGTCATAAGTACAAATAGAAGGTCCCACTTGTCGCCTAATTACTTCACCAAAACTAGAGAAATATGATCTTACTATAGAAACACTTGAATATAACAATGTCTAATTCAAGTAACAAAGTAAACAACACTCTCAACTACAACTCTAAACTATTAATCCTGAATCACTATTCCATATTCAGGTTCGCTCAAAGATCACAAGATTATATAGCAAAGCATGAATACTCCCTACAATCACATCTAAGTTCGACATGTCTAATGGAAATCAAATCTAACAACAAGGTCTCGCTACCTACCAAAATTTTAAAACCCAAATAATAAGACTCAAATTTTTATCACTTTTCCCCTAGGTGTCAACACAAATAACGTATGACTTAATAGTGACACATCTCTATCCATACATGTGCCAAAAATAGTAGATACAAAAGAATGTGTAGCACCGCAATAAATCAAATATCGTGAGTAAAGAGTGGATGTACGATTAGTACCTGACATCATATTCGAATTAGCTTGCGCTGCTTGCCAATCACATACAAAAACTCTATCTTGCGAAGTCTGTCCCACTGTGCGTCTATTTGCTTCACTGACTGTACTTCCCACTGAAACCATTGGTCGTTCACACTGATATGACTTGTGCCCAAAAACCCCACACTTGATACATTTCACCTTATCGTCACACTCACCACAAACTCTTGCCAAATGACTAGGTAAATTGTACTTGAAACACTTTGTGGTGACCGGACCTATGCCTTAGGAAAAACCTATTATAAAACCAATCATAAAGGTGTCGGCCACAAAGGATGTCCGGACCGGAGGGCCTGCACTATAGCCGACCGGTGACGTCCGGACAGTGACCCTTCGGCACTTCCCTTCGGCACTTTGGGACCCCTTCCGAACGGACCAGACTACTCTGGAGGTCTATCCTCCTGTCACTATCATGAAGTATCCACCTTGATGCTCCGTCCATACGACCTAACCCGGTCCATCACCCGTCCAGGCCCACTAAAGGGCCCCCGACGTGCGACCCACTCAATATTCTTGAGCCCCAAGCCAACGTCCCCTTATAAATACCCCCTATGGATCCAGACTTTGTTCCCCGACCGCTACCGTCCGGCCTCCTCTTATTTGCTTTACATTCTGCACAAAAAGATACTAACTTAAGCATCGGAGGCCCCGTTGGTCAAAACCGACCGGCGGGCACTAACTACTGTTTTGTAGGAGCCAAACAGGAGGATCCATTATTTACTTGCAGGGACCACTCGGGCTGTAACACTCCCAAAATTTGAGAGATATTTTTTTTTTGAGAAGTGTTAAAAGTATTTAACGAGTATCCAAACAGGGAAGTAAAGTACTAAACATCACACACACACCCATTACACTACTTATTACAACATCTGCTTTCTATGATATGACATACAACTGAAAAGAGGCAAAAAGAGTTTTATAACATAATCCTGTACAACAATGCCCCAACTAAAGGAAAAGGCCAAAATAGGATTTTACAAATTAATCCTGTACAACGCGGCCAACAGTAACGAAAAGAAAGTACAACACTGAAAAGAAAGGCGACCTATCACTATCATCCGGTCCAACCTCAAGTCCTGCAACGGATGGAGCAGCCACTCCCAATCAGGGAGAACAAGTCCTACAAAAGTAGAGGGTCAGGCACAACCGCCTGGTAGAGATAATCCATCTCCAAACGTCTATACTATTGGGGTGCAAGTGAGTGATGGTGCAAGGAATGCAAATGATACAATGCAATGGATCTCATTAAAAGTAAAACATTTCCTTTTCTTTTAAATTCCACATTTGACTCATAGTAAAGAAAAGTAGTAAAGCACCGTGTCTGACCAAGACTCACAAGAGAAGTACTACACGTCCAACATCTACCAAACCATTGCCTAGACAAGGCCAAAGGGAATCGTGTCAAGTGTCGACTCACACTAAGTAAAGACTCGTTTTCCGTTATATAAACGTGTTCCAATTCCCGTTATATTCCAGTTTCACATGTATTCCAATTCCATGCCTTCTAGTAAGAGCAAGGCCAATATCAATCAACAATCACAAAGTTCGGCTAGTTCCGCATACGAGCTCGTCAACTCCATGTTGTATCATTTCCTGTTTTCTCCGGCTCACCGGGAAGTTCCAGTCAGACCCCCATTGCGCAATGTCATGTGCCACTCTAAATAATGACACAAGGTAAGCAACCTGAATCATAGCCACTCATCAATATCCAATCCTCGTATAGAGTTCACGGGTCAAGTCACAATACCAATTTCCATTTTCCGTACGACTTAGGGCATATTACCTCCTAGTCTACGTATCAACCAAAAATGTGATTTTTATTCCGTTCGTCCCAAACCAATTCCATTTATTCACAAAACGTCCTTTTTCAAACATTTCCATTCATTTCATAAAACATGTCGTTCGTTCACAAAATATTCCACTAGTTCAATTTTCCACAAAACGTGTCAAAATACCGTATGACTCATAATTTACCCAACGGAACCCCAACAAATCATTTATCCCCAATCTAATTTCACAAATCGATAACGACGGGTTTTTCACAAAATTTGGGGCTTTTCAAAATCGAACTCGAAATCGAATAATTAACTTCCTAGGGATTTCATAGGGACCCTAGACACTACTCAAATACGACCAATTTACACGAATGACGACTCGAGAACGTGGATTTAGTAATTTCGCATAATCGATGGATTTTCAACAAACATGCGATGGGGAAGTAAGAACACCAACAATACAAACGAGAGGGATAGAAAACTCTACCTCGTCGGAGCTCCGGTGACGCTCGCCGGAAAAGTTTGCCGGAAAACTCCATGACCGCCGGAGTGAACAAAACCCGCCATCGCGAAGCCCTCACAAAAATACACCCAATGAGCAACCCAAATACATACACTATAGAGATACAAAAACCTAGGGTTTTAGGAGAGGGAGAACAACTCACCGAGTTAAGTACACCACCGCGGAGAGGAGAGCGAGGAGAACATCGTTTCTCCTTTGCGTTTCTTCCAAAACCTTAGGGATTCAGCACCATTGAAGAGAGAAGGGAGATGGAGAGAAGAGGGAGGTAGAGAGAGAGTGAGATTTGGAAAATTTAGGCAAGAATGCCCAAAATCGTCCAAGGGTTGGATATATAGGACCCCCATGTGAAATTCCCAAACTGCCCTTAATGAAGCTGTCCGAACAACAGTTGCATCGATGCACCCAAATCTTGCATCGATGCAGCCCTTTCTAGATTCCCGAAATAAGCCTGTTGCATCGATGTAGCCTAACCTTGCATCGATGCAACCCCTCCTGCATCGATGCACCAAAGCTTGCATCGATGCACCTGGACTAAAAAATTGACCAGAGTCTCTGAAGTGGTGGTGCATCGATGCACCAAGGCTTGCATCGATGCAGCTGAGTTAAAAACTGAACAGTGGGCTCTGGAGAGGTGGTGCATCGATGCACCAAGGACTTGCATCGATGCAGCCTCCCTAAAATTCGAAAATTTGATTCCTTGATGGTTTTAGTCCATAACTTCTTCGTCCGGACTCCGATTGAGACGATTCAAGTTGCGTTGGATTTGTAATTGGCTTCTATACGACTCTCAAGAATAAAGAATTTTGATTTGAAAAACGGATCAGATCGTGATCGATTTAAACACGATTTAGAACTTTCCCGAATACTCCAACGTCAACGAACCTTATGCTGGGGACTTCCATCCAACCTAGACTTAGTCAACGTGACATATGGTCATTATAGATGTTTCCAAACATCTCAAGATCTCGATAACACATGAATTTCGATTTATTGAACTTATTGAATGAATGGAAATTAACTAAAATTTCCGGAGTGTTACAAACTACCATTCTTACAAAAATTTCGTCCTCAAAATTTCCAAGGTAGAAGAACCGACACACGTCACGATGAAGAGGATAATGCCCAAAAGCACTGAACACTTGGATGGATTCGCAAAGAGAATCGCTAACAACAACGAGGAGGTTTTCAACCGCAAAATTTTCGTATATGCGCATTTGTATGAAATTGACCTAGGGTTTAAGATTCAATCATAAAATTGATGGGTCTAATAGAGTTCTTATGGTATTATATACATTGTACATGAGTCAATTTCATGTTGGAATCAAGTGTGTGAAAACCCCCAAATCTTGCATGAACCCTAACTCACAAAATGGGGGCTTTTGGTCAATTAGAGGTCCTTTGATGAAATTGACATTAGATACATGAAATTGGGCCTAATTAAGGCTTGACAAGTGGGTTTTTGATATGGGTCATGTTGTATGGAATTTTGTCGCACATTGCACCATGTTGCGAAAATTGAAATTTAAATCGAAATAATCATGATTATGTGGACCCTTGAATATAACGAATGACCATGACCAATCTATCGACGGGAATGGACTTGATTTTTAGGGATTCCCGGGTCGAAAGACTTGTAGCAATGATGTGGGAGTAAATATGTTCTTATGCGGGAATGGACTTGATTTTTAGGGATTCTCGGGGTGGTCGCTCCACCCACGACTTTGTACACAAAGGGGGCTACGTGAGCCCTCCCAACGGCCTTTGGAAAAAATGTATTGTGTTGATTTAGTGTGTTGACGAGCCACTACCTCGACCTTGCCCCATCTATGTTACAATGACATTTGGATGAATACGGAATGGACTTGACGTTTAGGGATTCCGGAATTCACTCCACTTTAGACACTATGGATGAATACGGAATGGACTTGACTTTTAGGGATTCCGGGATTTATGCCATATGTGAGCTAGGGAGATATACGGGATGGACTTGATTTTTAGGGATCCCGGGTTGTATTGAATTGGACATTAAAATACTTATGGGATATGCTTGTAATGAAATCCCCTTGTTCATGACACTTTGGGAATATTGGAAATGAGAACTATAAATGTGTGTTATGTGGGCACTTGACTCTAGTGTCCTTGGTTAGCATTCTCACTTGTATGTTGACTTGTAGAGTCACATTGTAGAGGTTGGATCATTGTCTTGCATTGCTTCTTACATAGTGCTTATAGCATTCTGTACATTCACACACTCGTTCACGCTAGCCTAGAACATGCTAGTTGATAGATGTTTCCCTACTTTAGCGTGACACGCTCTTTTTTTTAAAAGGTTCTGCAGGTAAGAAACCAATTTTGGAAGATCTTGAAGCCCCTTGATCATCTTGGCTATTTGGTAGTCCTTTGAGAACTAAGTACTCTATTGTTTTGAAAACACCCGGGTTGTGGGTTGTTCTAGCTTATGGCATGTAATAACTTAAACTACTTTTTGGTGAACTCGGACTACGTCACTACTTCTCTTCTATCCATTCTATGGTTTGGTTATGTTACTTTTCTTTTCCTCTCACCCTTGGATTTTCATGCATCTGTGGAATGGGAATTGTGGTAACTTAGAGTTTCTTTTATTGCAGAGAGCCATGCTTGTGTCCCCATTTGAAAAATAATTATATTTAAAAAATGGTTTTAAAATCCGGGGCATGACACATATGGTGTATTGTTTTATTCCGGTCTCCTAGTTGGGTGACGTTTGTCAATCTTGTTTCACTCCTGATTTGGTAGAAATTTCCCATGTTCGAAATATGTTGTGTTCCCGTGCTTGTCTCTCATCGATGTTGCATCCTTGGCTCGAACGTTAGAGGTTCCAATTTTGATTGCGAGACTCTAGTAGAATTAGAAATGGTTGTTTTTGTTCATTGTGATTTTGTGTTGAACGTTGCTCGATCGTCGGCAAAAAGTTCATGGACTTAAGATGTATGTATCTGTTTGGTCGTGGGAAAGTTGGGTACGAATGCATATTGTGGTCTAGACTTGTTGTGAGTTTTGTACTATGTCATGTTGTTTGGGTTTGGCACTTGCACATTTTAGCATGTGTAAGTGTGTGAGTATTTTTTTGGTTATGTGAGCTATCGGCCAGAGCGTCTCAAAACAAATCACCAAGGTCATACGGTTACCACACTAGGATGTGTGTGTTTGGTGTGATGTATCCTTTGGCTCGGGCTTTTAGAGCACTTTCATGCGTCGCATTTATTTTCGGTTAGTTCGTGGTTGTTGGTACGATGACGTATCCTCGCAAATTATAATTTGTCAAGCATTCGTACGACGGTCTACCGTATGTCGGCGTATCCTCGGCGTGTCCTTGCCGTGTCGGCGTATCCTCGGCGTGTCCTTGCCGTGTTGGCATATTCTCGGTGTATCCTTGACATGTCGACGTATTCTCAGTGTGTCCTTGGTGTGTCAGTGTGTATTTAGCATATTCTTATGGATCGGTGTACCCATAGTGCGATTGTTGGCGTGTGGCGGACGACGACGCTAGAATTACTGTGTGTGAGTTTGTAGATCAACGATAGAGTGTTGATGATCGTAGAACTGACTCGTTCCTCGTTGTAAATGTTGTTGTAAGAATATGGTTGATTTCTTGTTCTTGAGGAGATTAATCTCTTATTGGACCCTCTATCTCTTGTATCTTTGGAAAAATCGATTCGTGTGTCGGCGTGTCCCTTTCGTGTCGGCGTGTCCACACGTTATCAGGAGTTGTCTCTTTTATTTTTTTGTGTGGCACGTGGGTTCTCTCAAGTTTGGTGTTCCTCGATTGAAACCTTTGCATCTCTATCCTTAGTTAACTTCGTGGACAAATCATAGGATGTTGAAGCAAGAACGAAACTATGCTTGACCGATTGTCCGAGTGACTGTATCAAATCCATGTGTTTTAGTTGAACTCACTCCCACTCTTGTTGTGATCTTATTCTTGAAAATTTTGTTGTGGAGGTATGTTTCGATTCCGATTCAAGCGTTGAAGAGTGAATTCATTGGTCCCGTTAGCTGGTGGTTTGGTTTTTCATCCCCTCTCTTTTCTTACTTAATTTCGAGGATGAAATTTCTTTAAGGGGTATGAGATGTAACGACCTAGAATTTAAAACGTGATTTTAAATGAAATACATTATTCATGAAAGCCATGGAGAATTTCATTACGAATCCAACGCATCTTGAATCGCGTCAATCGGAGTTCGGATAAAGATTTGGCGTCCAAAATACTCCTATTAATCTTTTAAGGCTTGCTCTTGGTGTTGAACCAGAGAGCCAAGATATCGGTATCTTGGATTTTTAAGATATCGGAATCTTAAGCTGTGATATCTTGGGTTTTACAAGATATCGATATCTTGGATTTTTAAGATATAGGTATCTTAGGCTGTGGTATCTTGGGTTTTCCAAGATATCAGTATCTTGGATTTCCAAGATATCGCTATCTTGGACCATCCCAAGATATTGGTATCATGATGTGCGGTATCTTGGAAGAATGTTAAGATATCGGTATCTAAGGCTGTTGTCCGAAAATCCTGAGTCAATTAATGAAGGGTAATTTGGTCTTTTTGGGTTCTTTTACTCAACCCTATTACGGGAATGAGACCCCAAACCCCCCAGAACATATTTTTGTACCTCTCTCTCTCACTCCCGTAGCCCCCTCACTCACTCACCACTCTCGATCTCTCTCTCTCCCCTCTTCTTCTCTCCCCCATTTTGCCATCCTCTCCTAGGATTTTGAGATTTTGACATTCACTAATGTCGGAGAGTGCGAGGAGATCTAAGTCGTGGTGGTCTTGGATTGCGGCGGTGTGAAGACTCCCTTACCTAGGGATTTCATGGCTTGGAGCTTTCCAGTGACTCCGGTGGGTAAATCTTTAACTCCTACCTTGTGTGTGTGTGTGAGTGTACATAGATTTCCTTCCCGTAGTCGTTTCGTATATATATTGCATTTTCGTAGTCTAGAGGTTATTCTCACTTGATGTGGCCTTGTGTGAATCTTGGTAGATGTTACCGAGTGTGTGTGTGTGAGTATATATGACTTGGGATTAGTTGGTTGTCAAAGAAATGGGTTATAGGTTTGATATGTCACTCTTAGAATATATGACCGCAATGTGTTCTATTAAATTCCTGTGAGAGGGATGACTTGTGTCTTTTGGTGACTTGTAGGATGATTGGTGGCCATTGGAGTTTAGGGCCGCCACGTGTTTGACAAAATTCATTTGGGAACCTTAAATCGTGTTTTGGGGTTATCGTGACATTTGAATTGTCGTAGGACATGTGTGTGGAACAATTGGGTCCGTTGAGCCTCTAAAATCGTAATAAGTCCCTTTGAACTTATGGGACGCCGAGTATTCGATGAAATTACTAAGTAGGCATTGAAACGGGATTTGGGTGTCTATGTCCCCTCCTTTATGTCTTGATGAACTTGGGCCTTCTGTAGCCCCATTGCGATAGAATGTTGGTTTTGAAACAATTAGTTGAAGTTGAATTGTCGTGATGGTTGTCTCCCTTGGATGTGCCAAGGTTGAGTTAGTATTTGAGGAAATTAAGTTAGTGGTTCGATATACCCAAATGAAAGTCAAATATAGAGGATGTGCCCTATGAGGTCTACTCGTACTCAACCTTGAATCTATTACTTTGGGAAATTTATAATGAAAAGAATGTGGTCGAGCAAGTTGACGTGATAACATGGTCAAGATGGAAGGATGTGGTTTGATAGCCTTGGTTAGGCATGGTAATAATGGTAAAAAGAAATGAAAGGACAAATCAAGAATGTACTTATGAGGGGATTCTTGGATTTGTTTCTAACGCGATGGAAATACATAACACGTGGAATCATAGGGTGACGGTTGCCCTCCCAATAATTTGGGAAAATCAGATTATTTATCGGGAATGTACTTATGAGGGGATTCCCGGGATGGTTCCGTGGTTTATCCATGTTATGAAAAGGTATGAACTTACTTATGAGAATGAGTAATGTGACGAAGATGGTGGGATAACCGGAATGTACTTATGAGGGGATTCTGTGGTTCATCCATATTTATAAAATCAATGAATAAAAAGATAGAAAGGAAAGAAAGAAATATCTCAAATATCCAATGTGGCGCATGAATCCAATACTTAATGATAACGATAGTTAGTGGAATACACGAGGTAAGTTAGTATTGGATATCTCGGTATCATGTTGATTTGGGATCCTTGGTAGATTCTTAGACTTGTTTTACCTTAGTGGTAAGGTTCGTTGAGTTGTGTTAGAGTCTACTTCGGTTGGACATAGAATACCTTACTCTTTGCACTTATTCGATTTTGAGGATTCGGCCGTAGACTCTTTGTAGGTGACATGCCTATGTCTACTATTGTCTTGAGTTAGGTTTGCTTCTCTTGCACTTTGGATTCTTTACTGTTTGTATGTTTACTGGTGGACATATAGGCACGCACCGCATGTGCATGCTTGGTAGTAGTTAGGGATTTTCTCACTGAGCTGTGGTTTGCTCAGACCCTCCTTTTTCTCCTTTTTCTAGTTCTGTGTTGCAGGGCAAGGAGGACTTGGTGATTTATAGTTCGAGTCAGCTGCTGGATTTTTCTTGGACTCGACTACTTCAGCTTTAGTAGCCTCTCTTGCACTTTACCTTTCAGTTACAGTACTTTCAGTTATAGTTCTTTTCCTTTGTACATGTATTTCTTTGTTCACAGTAGTAGTTGTAGTAGGCCAGTGCTTGTACTTCTCTTCCACTCTTTACTTTGTTGTACTTCTACTTTGTACTGCTCTATAAATGTAATGAGAAATTCAACTGAATGTATCTGGATGGCAAGTGGTTAATTGTATTTCAAAAAATGGTTTGAAAATCCGGGGCGTGACAATACCATAAACATACACTCACCAATTACCGTCTTTCAAACCTTCTCCTTGCCTTTGAGTGAGGCCTCAATGCCTTCCTCATGCGTCCCTGACAAATCAAACTATAAATTTCAGTCCACTTTGCATATAAATTGGTAAGGAATATGAAATCATTAATTTAAACCATTTAATCGATATGGTCTGCTTTCACAAATCACCCATTAAATAATTAACTATTTTAAAATGCTCATTAGGATCTCCCAAATACTCCTTAATATCTTCCATA
>NMUG010007275.1:0-12151 GCA_002855965.1 Monotropa hypopitys
CCAACTTTGGTTATCAACCCTGATCCAGAAGCTCAAAGACCTCTCTGAACTGTCGGAACCTTGACCAAAGAAACCGACAACAAATCTGACCGTGGTAAAGCCCTTATCATAGTCCCTCATATTGTAGAAATTGGTGCATCCAACTGCATTGCCCCACTCGACCAAACACTCCTATAGGACTGGGACGGCGAGATGAACAGATTCAACTTTGAAGGACTGTTCCAAAACGTTTGTGACACCAGAATCCGCTCTCTTTCTGGTCGCAGACCTACAACCACTGCTTCTTCAGACGTGCTGCCAACTACCGCACTGGCAGCTACTGTTTCCACCGGTACCAGCATCCCACCAACCACTGCTGCCAAACCCATTACCAAATCAACCACCACTTCTACCGAAACCACTTCTGCACAACTTACTGCACCTCTACCTTTCCCCATTGAGCCCATCCCTGTGCTACCTCTGATAACAATCATCCCTCTAGACAAGGAGACCCCCCCTCACTCTGAAGATGAAGCCCCACCTGCTAAGAAGAGAAGGATCGGGAGACGCAAAGAGAAGACTCCAGAGGAGGCAACTCAATGGGTTCCCGCACTAAACAAGGGTGGTGGGGTACTTTTCAGGCAGACCGACCAGGTCTTAGAGCTACCAATTGCCCTGGGCCTAGCCCATGCCATTCTTCTGTCCAAAGATGTGGTTGTGGAAGGTAAACGAGACAGCGGGGACCTGTATGCCTCCGTTTGCGCCAGCTTATTCAAGGTACATTCTATCATAATCTTCCAGTACTTCAAACAAACTTTAACTTACTCTTCTCTTTTCATCCTTCACCAGGCCGTGCAATGCGCAACTTAACTGAACAAGCAATTTACTGAATTGCAAGTTCAGTATGAACATGAACAGACCATGAACAACAATCACCTGGCCCAGATTGCAAGAAAAGATGAAAAAATCAAGATGCTCACTGACAAAACCGCTGACATGGCCGTTGAGCTGATGACTGAAAAGGCTCGGGTTAAGAAGGTTGAGATGGAGACTAATCATCGGTTTAACAAGCAGCAAGAGCTCCTGGAGAAAACCAGAGCAGATGCCCAAGCTGAAATGAAGAGGCGCACTGAGGCTTTCCATGCAGAGCAAAAAGAGGCTGCCGAGAAGTTCAAGAATCGATCAATTGCCTTGGAGCGGTGCCGCAAAGAGCTGACCGAGATCAAAGAGAAACACGTTCATGAGAACAAGAAAGCCTGGGCAGATGGACATACTGCCAGAACAATTGAAACTGTGGCCATCTACGAAAATGAATTCATTGAACAACTCCCTAGCTTGCAAGATTCAATCTTTTCCAAGTACTGGGGGATGACACTAGACTTTATGAGAGTGGCAATGGACTCTCCACTTCGCGCAGCGATTCCCTTACCAAGTCTCATGCTATCATCCCAACCTCCTTCCCTAGAGATGAAAAACATTTATCCCGCACTGCCAGAGACAGCCGAGTAGGTCTTCTCGACCATGCTTCCTTTGTCTGGCACCCCTACTAAAAAAGTTGCCGTATTTCTAGCTCTTCTGAGGCCTCTGCTACTGAGCCAACTGATGCTGCTTCTGCTCTACCCTCTGACATTGCTGATCCAACCTCAACTGTTGCTGATGATCCACCATCTACCACGGCTTTGCCTTTAACTTCAACTGTTTCTGAATCACTTCTGGCTGCTAACACAGAGCCATCTTCTGAAAATCTTTCAATTGATGCACTAAACATCACTGAGACTGTTTAATTTTCATTTTGAATGGGTCTGCAATTAATTTTGAACTATCGGTACTAGCAACTGGTTTGCTGGTATCTTTGCCTTGGCACTTCTGGAATGCTGACTGCTACTCGTCTTTTCTTTTAAATCTGAACTACTTCTTTCTGATGCATACTTCTACTTTGTGCTTCTACTTGCTTTTCCTTGCTACTTGACTTTACTTTACTTACTGCTTATACTGCTTAACTTCTTTCATTTGCCGCACTGCTAGCTAACTTGTGATCTCTATTCTTGGAAATCCTACAAGTGATGGCTGTGCGGGCTTGTAGGTTTCCCACCCTTTTTAGGCCTTGGGCAAAATTAATTGCTTCATTGGCCAAGGAATGTTACAATCCATTGAGTTTCTCACTCATTTCAACCCTGGGCTGCCTTGAGATTTATCATCCCCTAAAGGCAATGATGGGTTAAGGATCCAACTGACCCTTTTGGGTTTCCCACCCGTTTCAAGCCTAGGCTCTCTTGAGACTTTCATCCTTTTTTAAACTTTTGGCTTTGGATCTTGTAAAGAACCTTATGGGTTTATTACCCAATTTTGAGACCAGGACCTTGGAACTTCTCATCCCCTAGAGGAATTGAGCTCGGGAACAATGGTCTTGGGCATGCTCAACTCATTTTCCCGCGTTCCCTGCTTGGGACCATTCACCCATTTTAAACCGGGGCCACCTTGGGACTTCTCATCCCCTAAAGGCAGGCTTTTGGTTTAGGATCAATTAAGAACCTTAAGCTTTGAAATCAGAAACCTTGGCATTTTTCATCAAGGATCTTAGCTCGGGAACTATAGTCTTGGGCCTTCTCATCCCATTCCGAGCATTGCTTGCTCGGGACTATTGCCCCCAATGAGGAAGTGAAGACTGGGTCAAGACTTTGCTTTCTCATTCAAAACCCCTGACTTGCTTCAGTCCGACAATACAGAATACTTGTACAAAACATCAAGACTTCAAATATAAACATGATTTCTTTCATTAAATTCATTTGGAGAATATCAATACATTCTGAACAATTCTGAACATCTACTGATAAAACTTCTTCAAATTAGACACATTCCATGTTAGGGGAATCTGTACTCCATCAAGATCTTGAAGTTTATAGGCTACCCGTCCAGCTTTGCCCATTACTCTGTATGGCCCTTCGCAGTTTGGCCCCAACTTACCATCTACAGGATCCTTCGTGTTGCCAAGAACCTTTCTGAGCATCAAATCACCAACCTTGAATTCTTTGAACAGAACTTATCGGTTGTGAAATTTAGCCAACTATTCCCGGTAGGAAGCCAATTTGACCAGAGCCATTTCCCTTCTTTCCTATGCTAGGTCCAACTGTACGGCCATAGTTTGGTCATTGTCCCCCTGTTCCAACAACTTTGTCCGAATTGTGGGGATCCTTATCTCCAGTGGTATTACAGCTTCTGATCCACAGGCTAAGAAAAAAGGGGTCTCACCGGTAGCTCGTCTCGGCGTAGTACGGTATGCCCAGAGAACCAACGGCAGCTCCTCGATCCATCTTCCCTTAGCTTTTTCCAACCTTTTCTTGGTTCTATCGAGCACTGTCTTGTTAGATGCTTCATCCTGACCATTACTTTGAGGATAGCTGTGTGAGGCATAGAAATTCTTGATCTTGTAAGTAGAACAAAACATCTTGAATTTGTCCTGGAATTGCGTGCCATTGTCTAACACAATGGTATACGGAATCCCAAAACGAGTGATAATATTTCTCCAGACGAATTGCTCAGTGTTATGCTCCGTGATCTTTGCTAATGACTCTGCTTCAATCCACTTTGTAAAGTAATCTGTCCCCACCAGTAGATACTTCTTGCCCCCCGTACTGTCGGCAATGGACCCACAATGTCCAGACCCCACTGAGCAAAGGGCCATGGACTTGTGAGAGGTGCGAGATCCATGGACGGCATGTGAATGATATGTGGGAACTTCTGACATTTTTCACAATTTTTGACATAAACCTTCGCGTCTTCTTGCATGTAAGGCCACCGATAGCCCTGAGAAATAGCTTTGTGGGCTATTGAACGCCCTCCCGTATGGCTGCCGCACACTCCTTCATGAATTTCAAACAGAAATTGTTGAACAAGTGACGGATGCACACACCAGAGATAAGGTCCTGTGAAGGACTTTCTGTATAGCAACCCATCTGGTGAAAGCCAGTATCGGACTGACTTGATTCTGGCTTTATCAGCTTCCTTCTTGTCTTCTGGCAATGTGTTGCTCTTGAGATAGGAGATGATGGGGTCCATCTAGCTCGGCCCCATATCCACTTCACATATATCTTCTGGTTCTTCTACTTGGATGATTGGCTGGTGAATAGTATCCATACAGACTGTGCGGCAGAGTTCTGACGATACGGAGGAAGCAAGACAGACCAATGCATCTGTATAGATGTTTTGCTTTGAAGTGATCTGTACAATCTGAACTTTCTCGAACATGTGCAACTTCTTCTTCACCGCGGCAGCATATAGGGCCATCCTATCATCCTTGGTAGCGTACTCCCCGGATAATTGGTTGACCACCAATTGACTGTCGCAATGAATCATCAGGTTTTTAGCTCCACATTTCTGTGCATTGTTCAATCCAGCCAACATGGTGGCTTCATACTCTGCTTCATTATTGGAGGCTTTGAAGGCAATCCATATTGACTGCTCCAGAACTAACTCTTCCAGAGGTATCAACACGATCCCTACACCTGATCCTTTGTTGCATACTGATCCATCTACATAGAGCTTCCACAGCTCATTTATACATGGCTCATCAGCCGTTAACTCAGAATGTGCAGAAACCTTCTCTACTTCACTTTGCTGCTGTTCTGGTACTGGGACAGGACTTTGTGAGAATTTAGCAACAAAATCCGCTAAGACTTGCCCCTTAATGGCTATGCGGGGGACGAACTTAATGTCATATTCGCCCAACTCAACCGACCACCCTGCCACCGTCCCAGATAGATTTGCCTTTCTCAGGACAGATCCAATTGGGTGAGTGGTTGGCACTTCGATTGGATAGGCTAGAAAATAATACCGCAACTTCCTGGATGTCATATCCAAAGCTAGGATCAGCTTCTCCAAAGGGAGATACCTAGTTTCTGCGTCTAATAATGTCCTGCTCACATAATAGACTGATATTTGCTGTCGATCGGCCTCTTTGATTAGGACTGCACTGACATCATGATCTGAGACTGCCAGGTATACTGTCAGCACTACTCCTGGATCTGATGTAGCAATCAACGACGGCGCGACAAGGTACTTTTTTAATTCCTGAAATGCTGTTTCACATTCTACCCCCCACATATAGGATGCACTCTTCTTCAACATTTGAAAGAATGGTATGCACTTGTCCGAGCTGCGGTTGGTGAAGTGGTTGAGTGCGGCTACAATCACAGTCGGATGTTGTACTTCCTTAGTTGTTATCGTACTTTGGAGGGTTTGCAAGGCAATAATTTGATCTGGGTTGGCTTCAATACCCCTTTTGGTAACTAGATGTCCCCAAAATTTGCATGAGCTGACCCCAAATGCACACTTTGAGGCGTTGAGCTTTAGCTTGTATTGTCTTAGGACTTCCAATGTACGGCACAAATCGACAAGGTGGGAGTTCGTCTCCTTGGACTTGACCACCATGTCATCTATGCAAACCTCCACGCTTTTGCCAATCAGGTCCCGGAACATGAGTATGGCCAGCCTTTGGTAAGTTGCTCCTGCATTGCGTAGCCCAAATGGCATGACCTTGTAATAGTAAAGTCCCAAAGGTGTGATAAATGAAGTTTTCTTCTCGTCAGACTCATACATCGCGATTTGATGGTAGCCTCTATAGGCACATAAAAAACTCATGCGTTTGTATCCTGCTGTGGAGTCAACTAGTTGATCAATTTTGGGCATTGAGAAATTGTCCTTAGGACATGCTTTGTTCAGGCTAGTAAAGTCAACGCACACGTCCATGTCCCATTCTTCTTCTTCACCACTACATTGTTGGACAACCATTCTAGATAATACACTTCCCTGATTGCTTTAGCTTTCAATAATCTGTCAGCTTCTTCCAGGACTGCATCTGCATGATGTGCGACTGACCTTCTCCTTTTTTGCATAACAGGCTTGTGGTCGGGAGCGATTCAGAGTCATTTCAAGCCATTGACTGGAGGCTCGTTCGGACCAGGGATGGTCTCGTCCGGACGAGGGAGCAGAGAATCCGGGAAAATGCTTCAGGAGGTCTCATCCGGACCTGGAGTGGTGCCCGTTCGGACGAGGGGGCTCGTCCGGACGAGGAAGGGAGCTCGTCCGGATGACGGTGCCGAAAAGTCGAATTTAAGTTTGGGTTTCTCTTATTTTGGTCAAACAAAACATTTCCTCCCCTCCCTCTAACTCGTCCGAACTTCTCTCCCTCCCCATTTCTCTCCCTTCTCTCTTTTCAAACATCAAATCCATAGAGATTCGACGCATTCCTCCTTCACAAACGGCATTCTCCTCTCCTCCCTCTATGCAACCATGGTTGCGGATCGTGCACTGGAGCTCAAACCCTCACCTAGCGCTTCGTCGATTGTCGATTGAGGTAGAGATTTCTATCCCTCTTGTTTCTATCTTTGGTGTTCTTGCTTCTCCCTTGAATGATTTCATGAAAATCCGTATGCGTAGGGTATTTTGCTTAGTCACTCTTGTAGGATGGATTTCTTCGTCGATTGGTCTTGGAACTATGTCGAGTAGGGTCTTGTTGAACTCCCTACGACCTTAATTGAATGATCCTATACTTGATTTTGAAAACCCCCATTTTTTTTGAAAACCCTAACTTTCGAGTCTTGAAGTAAATTGGGGCAAATAGTTGATTTTAATTGGAATGGTCAATTAATGGGTCTAGTAAGTGTTTCGACACATTGAAATCAAAAACTAGTTGTGCGATTAAGAGGCGTTGCCCTAATCATGTCGGAATTAATGAACGAAAAGATAATTGGATGGATGAAAGACCCTAACATGAGAGTATATTGTAGTTGGCTACATTATGAGACTTTGTCCCCGGGATTTCGATCCTTGAGGTGCCAATTGAGACACTCACGACATTGCGCAATGGGGGTCTACTGGACCCTCCCAACGAGTCGGGGAATACGAGGAATTATCGGTTAGTTGGTAGATTGACTACTAGCGCGGAAGTAGCCGAAACCTAATAGCTCAGTTGATTTGATAGATTAAGGAATTAGTATACTAGAAGCCAATCTCCTTGGGAGTGGATAAAATTGGTATACTAGAAACCAATATTTTGAAAGAAATGAAAATGAGTCTTTTGGAACTCTTAGGATTTGGTAGGTTGAAAACCAATTTCCTACACATTTTTAGAAAGCATGTCCTTTGGAAAATCGCCGTTTCTTCCTTTGTTTTGACGATGCGAGTCTTTGAAAAATGAAGGGTCTACGCTCTTTGGTTGGCGTCGTTGAGTCCTTTGAAAATATCACGTATTGAACTTGTATCAAAGAATTAAATGTGAACATCTTAACTTGGAAAATGTAACGAGATCCCTATGCATACATGTTTTACATTCCTTGCCCTATCACACACATTCACCCCAATTTTAGAAATAATTGGATATAGATCTCTCTACTAGGCGGTGGTGCCTAACCCTCTATTTTATAGGTACTTGGCTTCTTTGGATTGGAGCCGCGTCTTCGGACTATTTTCCGGGCTTTGGAATTGGTTGCACCGTAGATGATAGGTCATTTTCCTTATCATCATTTGTATTTTTATTTATTCATTTCAGTTGTAAATTATAATCGAACTATGTTATAAAGTCCCACATGCATGTATTGTTTTATTTGTATCATTTGTATGTTATGGGTAGTATGGTGGTTAGATGTTTTATATTTCCGCACTTTAGTTTCATTTATTTAACATCTTAAAAAATTGATTTCAAATTTTGAGGGTGTTACATGCAGGACATCAAAATTGCCAGAATCAGCAACAAACAGTGTCGTCTGAGAGAGAAGATAGTCGGCGGAGGAACGACAAATGACAGCGAGGGTTGCTGGATGGGCGGCGAACGCAGGCGATGGCGAGGATTAGAGTTGGGGTCCATAAATAGAGAGAAGGAGAGAGGGATCGACGAACATAGAGAGATATCGACGTATGCGATTGCGAAAATGGGTTCGAGTGCGAAAATTGGTCTGGTTCGAGAGGTGGAGATGCAGGCGGCTAGTAGAGATGGCTAGAGGTGGTGGCGATGGCGATTGTGGGGGACGACAACGATGGCGATTGTTGTCACGATTTGGGGTTGCGCGACATCAGTTGGAGGGTTGGCGACAACAAAAGATCGCAGTCGCGATCGAAGTGGTGGCACAGTAGGTTAGAGAATAGTTTGGTGCAGCAGTTGACTGTGGATTAGGGTAAGGTGGTGGCGGTTGTAGGAAAGAAGATGTATTATGGTTTGGTGGCGGCTAGGGTTTTGCAGCAACATAATATGATAGGATTATGGTTTGATTGGGGGCTAGGGTTTTCTTAGAATCATGGCTATGATACCATGTAATGAGAGGAGAAAAGTGTATAGGGTCTTAATTAACCCTAACACACAACTAGTTTATTTATACTAACAGTGATAGATATACAATGTTAAACTAAGCGATGTTGGAAATACCACATATACTAACTATTCCAACAGAGTGGTTGATGAATAAAAGACATGTGGGACAAACCACATATACTAACTATTCTAACAGAGTGGTTGATGAATAAAAGACATGCTGACAACGGTTTTGACTTACAGATGTCAGAAAACCCCTATGGATCTAATGATGTATCTAGAGATGTCCTCTGTTGAGAGTAAAAAGCTCCCATAAACTTTCAAGTTTGGATATCGGAAGGAACATATTCAACATACTGGTGGTTCTCTGTCGTGGGTGGGGCTAGTTGGTGATCCTTATTCCCTGGTGTATGTGATAGAGAAATGGTAAATTCGTCGCCTACTTTTGCTGGTCTTTTACTTTGCCACGAGAGCAAAGAAACCACATTATCTCCTTGCAGCTTTGCTGCTTCAGTAGGTAATATAACACTTCACATACTGAAACCCGTAGCTGAATTGATGCATTTGTTTTTGAACTATTCGTATGGGATTGCACATTTTGATTCTATAGTTTGATTGATACCCAATTTGTTACCTTATAAGTTCAATACCATGTTTTTTCCTGTGTTGTTGCAGGTCATATAGACCATGCTGCAAGGGTCATGCAAGTTATTACATGGAATAGATCATTTAGAGGTGTACCCAATGGTGATGGCGTGAAGGATGATTTTGACACAGAAGAATATGAAACACATGCCACTGTTCTGGACAAGTTATTAGCATGGGAGAAAAAATTATATGATGAAGTAAAGGTGCATTGCCTCTTTTAATTTGGTTTTGTTTTCTGCGTTACAACTTCACAATTCTTCTTTGGGATTTTAAGCATTATCATTGTTTGATTGCGGTGTGCCCTATTAAGTTTGCTTGTATACTTTAATGGGTTAAAAGTAATTATATAATTTTCGTTTTGGCTAATTATTCAATCAAAGCCATTTAAGGATGAAGAAAATATTGTCTCATTCAGTACCCATAGGAACATGGGTTTAATATGTTGAAAAGTGTTGTGCGGAAGTGCGGATCAAACAAACAAACACAGATGCGATTGAATGTGCGATGATATGAATACGATAAATACAAACAGAAAAGATAAGGAACACAGAACACACAAATATAACATGGTTCAGTATACGGTGTGTATACCTACGTCCACGGGCAGCCAAACGGGAGGTGATTGTATTATCAACGGGGAAACAGATGCCTCGAAAGGCTACAGATCGGTCTCAACGGATCGTTACAATCAACTCAATCAAAGAACAAAAATCAATACAATACTTGTGTGATTTTGTTCGGCAAATAATATCTCAATGTGTGTTGCTCAAGTGACTTCTCAATCTCCTTCTTCAATGTCGCCAAGTAGCAAGACCAAGAGACCACTGAATATGCTTGCTTAAGCCGTTCAATGTAGCAGCAAAACAAAGGGCACCAATTATCCCCTTACTGTAGCAACCAAAGAAACCCACTTCTGTATCGCAGCCCTATCTTCACAGCAAAGAATAAAACATTCTTTTTATATCAACTACACACAGGCCCTAAAATCAAAACTGGAACCGCTTAAACTTTGCTCGAGCGAAGGGCATCGTGCTCGAGCGAAAGGGGCAACCCGCTCGAGCGAAAGGAGTCGCTCGACTCCAGAGAAATTCACTTTTGGTTGAGAAGAGCAACTCGCTTGAGCGGTGGGCAACACGCTCAAGCGAAACAATGGGCTTGAGTGAAACATATAGGCTTGAGCGAACCATTTTGGTTTGAGCCGAAAACTTCAAATCTCCACCTCGGCGAAAAACTGAGTCCCAAGCCAGGAACCGGAATCAACCTCACCGTACTTTGGCTGCCAGGCAGGCATCCGAAGATGCATGCACTCAAAAGTGCTCAACTTTCTACATATGGATCAAATCTAGACAATGCTGAAACTTGACCCCTGTCACAACCTTTGTCATCATATCTGCTGGGTTGTCTGCAGTATCAACCTTTGTCAACAATATGTCCCCTTCATCAACAACGTCACGAATGAAATGAAAGTGAACATCAATATGTTTGGTCCGAGCATGATGCACCTGATTCTTTGCAAGATGGATTGCACTCTGACTGTCACAATGAATGATGATTTGATCCTGTGAAATTCCCAAATCAGCCATCAAACCATGTAACCAAATAGCTTCCTTTATGGCCTCAGTAGCAGCCATATATTCAGCCTCAGTAGTCGAAAGAGCAATCGTCGACTGTAAAGTACATCGCCAACTGACAGGTCCACCATCCATACAAAACAAATATCCTGTAGTTGAACGCCGTTTGTCCAGATCACCAGCATAATCTGAATCCACATAACCTGTTGCCAAGTCATTACCTGATGTGCACCTCTCGAACTTCAAAACCAAATTCACGGTCCCCAGAACATACCACAAAATCGATTTAGCCGCCTACCAATGAACCTTTCCCGGATCATGCATGTAACGACTAACCATACTGACGGCCTGAGCCAAATCAGGCCTCGTGCAAACCATGGCATATGTTGAACAATGATTTTCGATGTGTATTCTTCTCACAAGGAGGCTGAATAAATAGACTTTGTACAGGATCATTTTAGGAAACGAAATAAAAGGAAAATATTCTACCTACCTAATTTGAGTGATTTACAATCTTCCTAATTATCTACAATCAATAATTACAATCAATCAACCTATCAACCTACAATATCTTTATTTCCTTTCCAATACTCCCCCCTCAAGCTGGAGCGTATACATCGTATACGCCAAGCTTGCAACAAATAGAGTCGATAGAAGCTTTGGGGAGAGCCTTCATGAAGATGTCAGCAAGTTGAGAGTCTGAAGGAACAAACGGTGTGCAGATTTTTTTGGACTCTACTTTGGATCGAATAAAATGGCAATCAACTTCAATGTGTTTGGTCCTTTCGTGGAAGACATGATTGTTTGCGATATGGATAGCTGCCCGATTATCACAATATAATGGAGTGGGACCATGAACCGGAATCCCGAACTCAAGAAGAAGGGTACGCAACCAAGTTAATTCACCAGTGGTATGCGCCATGGCTCTATACTCAGCTTCAGCACTCGACCTTGCTACAACTGACTGTTTCTTACTTTTCCATGTCACAAGATTCCCACCTATAAAGGTGCAATATCCTGTGGTAGAACGACGATCAGAAAGAGATCCAGCTCAGTCAGCATCGGTATATCCTTCGATACGGAGATGTCCAGATGCTTTGTAGAGAAGTCCACGTCCCGGGGCATTTTTAAGATATTTCAAGATACGAACAACAGCGTCCATATGGGGTACCCGAGGACAACTCATAAATTGGCTGACAATACTGACAGCATAGGAAATATCGGGCCGAGTGATAGTGAGATAAATAAGTTTACCCACAAGTCTCCGATACATTTCAGGATTATCAAATAATTCCCCATCTTCAGGCAAGAGTTTAACATTGGTCTCCATTGGAGTGGATACAGGTTTAGAGCCGAGATAACCTGTGTCTTTCAAAAGATCAAGAGTGTATTTCCTCTGTGATAAATTGATGCCTGTTTTAGAACGGGCAACCTCTATGCCAAGAAAGTACCGAAGTTTGCCAAGATCTTTAGTGAGAAAACTGGAACACAGATGATGAATTAATGTTTGAATCCCACTGTTGTCACTTCCAGTAATGACAATATCATCTACATATACCACAAGAATCACGATGCCACGAGTGGTTCTTTTAAAGAATACCGAATGATCAGCTTGACTTTGAGTCATACCATGAGACACGACGGTGCTACT
>NMUG010007276.1:0-12151 GCA_002855965.1 Monotropa hypopitys
GCGTTGGTTCAGTGAGACCAACACTCTTCACCTTGGAGACTGTGAGCTTGGAGTGACCCCTTTCGAGTATGCTGTTATCACTGGTCTTCGTTTTGGCAGTACTCTTGTTAGATGCACGGCTGGCACTGTTGCGGATTTGGATTCTGTCCTTGGCATTTCTGAGTATGAGCTGAGCGGCAAGCGCATTCCTGGCTCTGTTTTGCGCGGAGGGCCATCTTTCTACAATGTTCCTGTAGATGGTCCTGCTTTGTACCAGCATCGCCGGAGACTCTTGCTTCTCCTCTTAGTGTCTTACTTTTTGAGCAACAATGGCACTAAGTTTCCTGTTGCATACGTTGGTTTAGTTGACTTTCCAGATGAGGCTCGCTTCTACTGGGACTCCTTCACTTTCGCCACCTTTCTTCAGGCGATGCGACACAGAGTGAGTTGTCCTGCCCCTACTCAACTGGGATTTTGGCCTTTTTTGGTTTGGTGGTCTTACGAGCACATGAGTGTTGCTCGGTCGATTGCTTTGTTAGATCCTGGAGCTTACCCGAGTGCACTTCGCTGGCCTCGACCTTCAGTCCGTTCTGTTGATCTGTTGGATTTTGTTACGCTCCGTTCGCAGTTAGAGCTGGTTACTCCTGATCAGATTATTTGGCAGCCGTTCCACCATATGATTGAGGAAAGAGATTACGCCGTAGAGGTTTTCTTGTCCCGCCACAGGTACGCCTTCTTCTCTTTCACCTCCTGGGAGCTGTACATGGGAGATCACTGCTGGCATCAGGTGACTGGCGAGGTTCGCATTCTGGACAGTCCCCATGTTCCTTCCTTTGGGCGTGCACTTTCTATGACTCCTGCCTTTGTTGACGTTCGCAGTTGGATGTTTGTGGTAGATTACGCTTCATAGTTCAGCCGTATTTCCATTGGCCGACTCACCACTACAGTCCCTGTTCGCGGAGGGCAGTCTATTGGAGCCGAGCAGGAGCGTTTCTTCAAGGACCTAGGTGGCTCCCGAGATGTGGTTTCTGGTCAGCAGTACCGTGAGTTGCAGGCTCAGATGGAGTTGCAGAGGCAACAGTTTGAGCAGTTTCAGGACTTTCAGCGTTGGGCACAGTGGAGCGGATCAGGTTCAGGGACTTTGCCTCATTGGCCGCCACAGGATCAGGTTGAATATTTTATTTTCTTTTTCCTTTTTACTGCTTTCTTTTCGCTTTGATATTTCTTCCTGTTGTGCTAATGATTTTTCTTTTTCTTGACAGGGTGCCCCGGATCCTCCTCGCGGTTCAGTGGATAGACGACAGTGCAGGAGCTGCAGCAGGGATATATGATACCTGCAGATTATCAGCACTTTTTTCTCTTTCTTTTCTTTTGTTGTACCAGTCATGATGTAATCATATAAATAGACTTTCTCTTTTTTGTATTATCTTCCTCTTAATATATCTGCCTGCTTTTTTTGTTTTATCTTGCCCTGTCTTTATTTTTCTCCTTTTGCATATTCTGTTTGCAGTAAAAAAAAGAAATAAAAAGGATACTGATGTTCGCATATGTGACATATAGGATGGCTTTCTCCGTGGATTTTCTTGCGCTGCTTTTGACGTGGTGGAATTCTTTCACCTCGGCAGAGTGATTTCAGTTTGAGCAGGTCTTTGGAGGACTTGCTGGTTTGCTCACTGTTGTGGTGGCCCAGGATTTTTTGGAGGCCGTCGTTCGCTATTGGATTCCTTCGCTGAGCCTATTCTGCTTTGGGCTTCATGAGTTGACTTCTACTATTGAGGAGTATCATTTTATGCTGAGGATGAGACCTTCCTTAGAGATTCTGGCCCACATTTCTTCTGGTAGAAAAGCTCAGACCACCTTTGCCGCACTAACAGGTTTGAGGAGATCGTCTCTGGTTATCGAGGACATTGATAACATATTGGCCATTCGCCTTGATTTCATATGGGGTCTGTTTGGGGATCATTCTTGCTACAATCCTGAGGGGTCTGATTTTTCTCGCCTAACAGATGATGGAGTTGGTTCTCGTTGGCATCTCTAGGCTTTCGCATTTGTATTATTAGCTGGGTTTTTATTTCCTCGCAGCGATGGACTGCTTGATTTGCGTGTGGCCTTTTATGTTGATGTCGTTGTCAATGGCCAATCTATCATCCTGTCTATTTTGGCAGAGACTTTTCGCGGTCTGACCCTGTATCAATTTACGCATGACCCACAGTTTTGTTGCGGCTTGGAAATGCTTTATGTTTGGCTGGTAGCGCATATCTTTGGTGCCTGCTCCTCTCATCCGAGGTGGTTTCGGGATATCCCTCTTCAGCTTTTGGCTTCTCGGCAGCATCATTTGTGTACCGTGCCCCAGTGTCTGGATTCTTGGGTTCGATCTCTGGAGAGCATTACCCCTGACACTATTATTTGGAACATTGGGGTGTTCAGCGCTATTGATTACGCAGTTACAGTTCATGGTTTGGGATTAGCTTTTCTCCCTTTGGTCGGCCTTCGAGGCGTTGTGCCTTACTTTGGCTGTCGAGTGGTACGACAGTTTGTACTGAGATAGGATGCTTTACCTTCGTCATTGCTTCCTGGAAATGATGAATATTACTTTGATTTTTCTGGGGATTTCGCTCATTCTCGCGTATTAGAAGCCTTTACATTTTGGCATCACCGTGTGCGGATTTCGTCTCTGCAGACTCAAGATGCCCCAGGCGTGTCAGATGCATATTGGGCTTGGCTATCAGTTGAGATTTTATCAGAAGCGGATTCTTCTCCTCTTTTACCAGTCTGCCTAGATCCCGTTTCTTTGCCGAAACAGACGTCGCTTTTAGCCGAGTGGATTGCGGGATATACCCTTCAGACGACTAGTTCTCGAGTTCAGATTGCTCAGTTACGTCGGGAACGAGATGAGGCTCTTGATTGTGTCACATCTGCCGAGAATGAACGAGGTATGTTTTGTCTTGAGTTGGATCAATTGAAGCAACAGCTTTCTTCCGCCGAAAACACGATGGGCGCTCTTCAGGTGGCTCTTGATGACGCTCGTGGCTCTCCCAGTTCCACTTCTACTGTAGCTAGATTGGAGGGGTTATTGAGACAGTGTTCGCGCGATCATGAGATGGATTGCTTTGAGATAATTCGCCTGGGGAATGAGCTTGCCCATTTTGATCGGGTTCGAGATGAGACTCGAGACCGGATCGCCGAGCTTAGTTCGCAAAAGAGTTCTCTTGAGGAGAAGTTAGAGACGTTGAGTTCTTCGCACCGAGATCAGGCAGTTAAGATTGAAGAGATGGGAGGGCCCTTAGAAAAGGCCTATCAAAAGCTGATTATTGAGTGCGGGGTGTACTTTCGTACTATAGACAGATTGAGTAGTGGGTTTGCATTTCCGAGCCATTTGTTTCCCGGCGGTTATCCTGATCAGATGCAGATTCAGACGCACGTGGAGATATTTCGCCGGGTTTTTGATGTTGATTTGGCGGGGGTTGAGACAGATGCCGCCATGACTCGTCGTTACAGGGAAATTTGTTTGGCCTTCCTCCGGTTGTTAGATGACCTTTCTCGTTAGAGGGGTCCTTCTTGATTTATTTCCCTCTCTTTTTGCCACGTGCGATGTATCTCTTTTGTCTCTTTTTTTCGATTGAGAATGTCTTTATGCTTTGCTTACAGCATATCCCTGCATAGACAACTTCTATTTCTTGTAGCATAATAAATAAAAGCATTTGGCATATTTCACAGTTATTCATAATTTCTCTAGGCAATGAATGAAAAGATTAATCTTACTCTTAGGTTTGAAACCTTGAGTTCGTTTGATTCGCCCATTTGACTTTTATAATCTTAGCACAAGGCAACTCGACTTCTCCATCGATCCGAACTCGAACCCCCTGAGGATCTGATTGTCATGAGAGATGGGGACTAATCTAAGTTGCAATTCGTTTGTCGACTCGACATGTTCGCAACTTCGGCTTCGTACCCATTCTTCGTCTTCCGCTTTTCAATTTTCGGATTTTCTTGCATCCATTTTTGACATAATCCTTTTTGTTAAGGAGACTATGCCGGATGCATTTTTTATTTTCCCTTTTTGCTATGGCCCTCTTTTCGAGTTTTGACCGCACTGGATTTTTCCATTTTTGCCACAGCTCCCTCTCGGTTTTTGACTGTACTGGATTTCCTCTTCTTTTGCTATAGCCCCCTTTCGGGTTTTGACTATACCGGGATTTTTGTTCCGTTTTTGCCGCCCCCTTTCGGGTTTTGACTGTACTGAATTTTCTATTTTTGCTATAGTTCCCTTTTGGGTTTTGACTATACTAGAATTTATTTTCTTTTTCTATTTGTTTTTGAAGAAATTGCTTCATTAAAATTAGGAAATGGATTTTCTTTTAACATATTCTAACCAAATCATGAGTACGTGCAATATTTGTGAAGAGAGAAATGTAGGTGAGAAGATGAGAATTTGAACCCTTGTTTTTTGTACAGGGTGACGGCCGATTTGATCATCATATATTTTTTGATGATTTGAATTGATTTTTTTCTTTGCCGTCCGCTTTGAGAGAATTATAATAGAGTAGGGATAGGAAAATGCGCTTTTACTCAATTTAATTGGAATAATGGTAAAGAGAACACGTTTCTAGATGAGTAAAGTTGCAATTCGAAGAATGCCGTTTAGGCATAATAGCATTTGAGTACATCCGCGTTCAAGGGTTGAGGGAATTCCCGACCGTCCATTTCTGATAAAATTATTGCCCCGCCTGACAATATCTTGGTGACGACGTATGGACCTTGATAGTTAGGAGCGAATTTTCCTTTCGCTTCTTCTTGGATAGGTTGAATTCGCTTCAGAACCAGATCTCCCTACTGAAAAGCTCTGGGTCGCACATGCTTATTGAAACTTCTCGAGATCCTCCTTTGATTGCATTGAGAATGGTAAACGGCCGCCAATCGTTTTTCGTCTAATAGGCATAACTGATCTTGGCGAATTTTCTTCCATTCTTCATCGCTTGACGCTGTTTCCATCATTGTTCGCAAGGAAGGGACCTGAATTTCTGGGGGAAGGACTGCCTCATAGCCATACACCAAAGAGAAAGGTGTTGCCCTAGTTGACGTTCGCGTTGAGGTTCGATAGGCCATGAGAGCATAAGGAAGCTTCTCGTGCCAATCCCGATGGGTCTCCGTCATTTTACGGATGATTCTCTTGATGTTTTTGTTAGCCGCTTCAACTGCTCCATTCATTTGCGGTCGATAAACCGTTGAATTCTGATGCTTGACGTTGAACTAGGAGCATAGCTTTTCCATCATGAAACTGTTTAAATTCTTCGCGTTATCGGTTATCAAAGATTCTGGTGATCCATAACGGCAGATGATGTTATTCCTGATGAAGCGGGTGATTACCCTTTCAGTCACATGCGCAAAGCTGGCAGCTTCAATCCACTTAGTAAAATAGTCAGTAGCCGCCAGTATGAATTGATGCCCATTTGATGCTTTTGGATGGATGGGGCCGATAACATCAATGCCCCAAGCAGAGAAAGGCCAAGGTGCTACCATTACTTGAATTTCTTTTGGTGGTGCTCGCATTACATCACCATGGATTTGGTATTTGTGATATTCCTTCACATATTTGATACAGTCCGCTTCCATGTTCATCCAATAGTATCCAGTTCGTAGGATCTTTCGAGAAAGGGAATGTCCGCCCATATGTGGTCCGCAGACTCCTTCATGCACTTCTGTCATCAGCTTGCTGGCAGTAGCGGTATCCACACATTGCAGAGGACCGTGCATGGATCTCTTGAACAATATTTCCCCACAGAAGAAGAATTGTGTTGCTAGTCTTCGCAATATTTTCCGATCATTCGCTCCGACCCCTTCTGGGAATGCCCCGGTCTGCATGAATCGCTTGATGTCGCTGAACCAGGGTTGCCTGTCTTTTTCCTCTGAAATGGTTGCACAGTATGCCGACGAATTTCTCATTTCAATTTCGATGGCAGGAATATTTTCTTTGTCAGAAAACCGGATGGCCGCGGCGAGAGTTGCTAGTGCATCGGCGAATGAATTTTCAGTTCGAGGAACATGATGGAAGCTGATCCTTTTGAATTTCGCTCGTAATTCTTTGACCTTCTGATGATAAGGAATCAACTTTGGATCTTTCGTCCGGTAAGTCTCGTTGCTTTGATGTATGATAAGATCCGAATCACCGTACACCGTTGTTTCTTGGATATCGTATTCGAGGGCCATATTCAACCCCAGGATGCATGCTTCATATTCTGCCATGTTATTAGTAACGATATACTCCTCCTCAAATGTTAATTTTGCTGCGGCGGGTAAATGAGTTCCTTCCGCTAAGATGAGTGATGCCCCTATTCTGACTCCTTTTTGGTTGTTTGCGCCATCAAAGAATAACCTCCATCCTGGTAATTCCTTTCTGTTATCCATTTGTGAACAGAAGATTTCCTCGTCGGGAAATAAAGGTTCCATCGGCCAATTGTCCTCCAATGAATTCTCCGTGAGATATTCCACTATTACACTTCCTTTAACTGATTTCTGCGTGGTGAAGATAATGTCGAATTCGGACAAAATCATGTGCCATCGCGCAATCCGGCTGGATAGGGTGGGCTTCTCGAAGAGATATTTTAGAGGATCCATCCGAGAGACGAGATACGTTGTGTGGTGCACCATGTAATGACGGAGTCGGTGCGATGCCCATGCCAGCGCACAACAGGTCTTTTCCAATGCTGAATAATTGTTCTCGTATGCCATGATCTTTTTGCTTAAGTAATAGATGGCGTGCTCTTTATGTCCTTCTTTTGACCGTTGTCCTAGCATACACCCCATGGAATTGTCGAGCACAGTAAGGTACATGAAGAGGGGTTTGTCAGGTTTGGGTGAGACCAAAACTGGTGGATCGAGCAGATAATGCTGGATCTTCTCGAAGGCTTTTTGATAGTCCTCTTCTTGGGGTTCATCTTTCTGTAATAGTCGGTAAATGGGGTCGCATACTTGCGTCATTTGGGATATGAATCGGCTGATGAAATTTAATTTCCCTAAGAATGAGCGTACTTCTTTGCCTCCTCTTGGGGGCGGCATCTCTTGAATGGCTTGGACTTTTGCTGGGTCGACTTCGATGCCCTTCTGGCTGATTATGAATCTCAACAGTTTTCCAGATGTTACACCAAAGGCACACTTGGACGGATTCATCTTCAATTGATACTTTCGCAGGCGCTCGAACACTCATTTCAGACTCTGGAGGTGCCCTTGTCATTGTCGAGATTTGACAATCATGTCGTCCACATAGATTTCCACATCGCCATGCATCATGTCGGGGAATAGCGTCACCATTGCCTTTTGATATGTTGCACCCGCATTCCTCAACCCAAACGGCATTACTTGATAACAAAACACTCCCCAGGGCGTAATGAACGCAATTTTTTCCTGATCCTCTGGCGCTACTCATATTTGATTATATCCTGAGAATCCATCCATAAATGAGAACATCTCGTGACCAGCAGTGTTGTCGACGAGAATGTCTATGTGTGGTAATGGAAAATCGTCTTTTGGGCTTGCTTTGTTGAGATCTCGGTAGTCGATGCACATTCGAACCTTCTCGTCTTTCTTCGGGACTGGGACAATGTTGGCCAACTACTCGGGATAATTGGCCACCCAGAGGAAACCTGCGTTGAACTGTTTGATGACTTCCTCTTTGATTTTAAGACTCCATTCAGGCCGAAGTCTTCGCAGCTTTTGTATGATCGGCCTCACTGCGGGGTTAATGGGTAATCTGTGTTCCACGATTGATGGGTTTAGTCTTGGCATATCTTCATAGGACCATGCAAACACGTCTTGATAGGCTTTGAGTATCTCGATTAATTCGATTTTCTTTTGTTTATCGAGATGTGCCCCAATCTTGAGTTCCCTAGGTATCTCAACAGTCCCAAGATTTATGGTTTCTGTTTCCTCGATATTAGGGATTTTTCTATTTTCATGTCTTTCTACCATTTCCAGGATCTCTTCAGGAATTTCCTCCCCAGCACAGATGTCAACTTCGATCCCCATAAGCTCATAATCTAGCTCAATGTCAAAGTCGTATACTTCCTGTGCTAAGATTTTTTGGTCATTTGGATCGAAAAACCGAACTTTCGGGTTCCTGAAAAATTTTGAGCGAAAACTTTTGTTTATTTTGTCATCCATTTCGTAAAGAAATATAAAACTATGTAAAACACGGAAATCGCTTTATTCAATCACATGCAAGATTCAGACAAGTGGCTATGCAAGAAAAATAAAGCACGCATATAACTTTAAAAGAGACAGAAATGACATCAGACAACAAGTAGAACTTTATTGATTACTGCTCGGCAAGTTACCAAAACTTGCAAGCCTTTGGCATTAACTGAGAAACCCAATTGATCATCTTTTCCCCTGGATATGCATGGCGGATTGAGCTGGATGATTGATCAGAAGTTATGTTGTCTGTAGAAGAGTTGATGACGGTGATTTGCAATTCTTCAAATAGACGGGCGAGCCCAGTCATCGAATTTCCTTCTTCTGTGGGGATGCCAGATACGGGTAAGGTAAACTCTTCTGCTAGATCAGATGTCGCAACACATTCTAGAGTTTGGAAGCTTGATGGTTCGTTGGCTTCGATAACTGGAATCGTTGGTGCCTTGTAGATGGCAAATTCTGATTCAGCAAAAATGGTGATCAGTTGGTCATTGGCAATGAACTTGATCTTCTGATGTAAGCTGGATGGAACTCCGGATGCGCTATGTATCCATGGCCTTCCTAACAGAAAATTATAGGCTGATGGAATTTCCAATACTTGGAATTTGATGGAAAATGTGGCGGGTCCAATTTCAATGGGCAACTCAATCTCTCCCATGGTTTGCCGTCTTGACCCATCAAAGGCCCTGACCATCATGCTATTATGTTGTTGGTTTAAGAAGTTGATACCCAGCCTTTCGAGGGTCGCATAAGGGCAGACATTCAATGCCGATCCATTATCAATCAATACATGTGCAACAATCATTCCCTTAGTTTTAACCGCAATGTGCAGGGCTTTGGTGTGCCCAATTTCTTCAGGCGGGATTTCGTCATTGGTAAAACTGATAACACCGGGGTTTATGACGGAACCCACCATATCTTCTAATGTATCCGGGGATATGGCTCTGGGGACTTGCGTTTCTTTTAACACAGTCATCAAGGCTTCTCGGTGCAGTTTTGATGAGAGCAACAGAGATAAAATGCTAATGTGGGCCGGAGTTTTCTTCAGTTGTTCAACCACTTCAAATTCGCTTTGCTTGAGAGTCTTCACAAATTCACGTGTTTCATGTTCAGTGATTTTTGTATGCTCCTTTTTCTTTTTCTCTAGTTCAGCTGGCGCGTAGACCCTTCCTGATCGAGTCATGCCATCGATTTCGTTGATTCCTTCCTTGAGGGTTTTCTCGTTCATCCTCGAATAATCGAACAGTATTCTGTGTGAATCATATCTTGATACTGGAGGAGGTCTTGGCAGGGTGACCTTTGATCGCATGGGCAAAGAGACGGATAGTTTTGAGGGGTTTGTTTCCCGAGAACATTCGTCTCGAATCCTCCATTTTCTTGGAGGTGAATCTTGATATCCGGCCATAGCAATGACGGGTTCTTCAGGCATGGATCTTTTCTTTATCAAAATCAAAGTCCCCGGTTGGCTGATCAATTGGCATGGATTTGGAGCGCCTGCATCCTGACTTATCATGTTAATCCCCTGGTAATTTGGGAGGGGATTATTTGTAACATTTGGTGCGGTCTTGGCATTCTCAAGATTGATAGTCCCGGCGTCAATTAAATCTTGGACTTGGTGCTTTAAGTTCCAACAGTATTCAGTGTCGTGGCATGATTGTCCTAAATGATATGCGCAATGACGATCGGCCCGGTGATATGGAGGAGGGGGATTTGATATTGGCCTCTCAGGAATCAATCTGATGTGTCCCGAAGCTAACAACTTTTGAAGCACTTCAGCCATCGGAATGGCTAGAGGAGTGAAGATCCGATTTCGCTGATTCTTGCGGGGGAATTGTTGAGGCCCTCGAAATTGGGTATTTTGAGTTTGTGGGAAATAGGACGTCGGATAGGAGTTAGTATATGGAGCTTGAGGTGGATAATATAGTATGGGTGCGTAAGAGCTTTGGACATTCTGTTGGGATCCTGATGGAAAAGGGTGGTTCTGGTGAGGTGTTAGCATGATGACAGAGACCTTAGCTTCTTTGGTTTTCTTCAGGGGGAATCGCTTGGCCTGAGAAGTGGATGGATTGGGATCGCTGTTGTGAGAATAATGATTAATAATTTTTCCCGTTCTGACCCCATCTTCTATCATTTCCCCTTGTTGGATGATTTCATTGAATGATCGCCTGATCGACGTGAACTTCTCGTAGTATATTTCTTTGCAAGTCTCTACAAACAGATGGACATATTCTGCTTTTGCTAGGGGAGGGTCCACTTGAGAGACATAATTCTTCCATTTGAGCGCGTACGATCGGAAAGATTCCGATGTATCCTGCCTCATCCTGAATAAGAAAAGACGGTCTATGATCATCTCCGTGTTGTGGCGATATTGTCGGACGAAATCTTGAGATAATTCTGTCTAGGATTGAAAATGCTTGAGATCGAGCCGTGCAAACCACTGAGCGGCGGACCCTTTGAGGCTGTGTTGGAACAGCTGAATAATTAGTTTCTCAGGGTCAGGGTATCCACATAATGCCCCGGCATATAGTCGCAAATGGGCCATAGGTTCGCTGGTTCCGTCATATTTCGTGAAGTCGGGTATTTTAAATTTCGGGGGCAACTGCATCCTCGGAAACAAGCACAGATCTTCGAAACTTGTTGAGGTATACGGGCTGGATCCTCGCAGGGTTTTCAAGGCTTCTTCAAGTTGTTGAACTTTCTGGACCAGGTGGGGGTTGTTTGAGGAAGGAACATCCCTCGGATGGCTCTCCGAATCTTCCTGAGTTTGATCCATGCTAGGTGTTATGGGAGTAGCTGGTGATTGAACCGCGATGACCGGTTGTGCTGTGATGGGCTGTGAAGGTAAGCTTCTCATTGGTAATGTTGGGATTGCCCCAGTCGGTGGAGAGCTGGTGTGATTCGATGCTGCTTGAAATGGCACTGCCCTAGTGTTGGGCATTGTCGGAGATGATGTTCCAGCCCCTGCAGGGTGAGCATTTGACTGGACTTGTCTCATCAGGGTGTTGAACATGGCCTGGAGGTTGTCAACATCCCTCCGGACAGCTAGGTATTCCTCCATTGGGACCATTTCTGGTTCCTCAGGGACATGGTTCAAAACATCTTCGGTCATTACTCGAGAGATAGAATAGGTGATCCTCCTTGTCGGGGATAGAAGATGGGCTTGCTGAGCCGTGTTGTACCTTCAAAATAAAATTTCGTCTTAATTTTGTATGAAAGGAAAACGATCTTTAGGGATTATGGCAACATATGGACTTTTCTGATCTCAATTCAAAAATTGCCTGCGGACATGAAGTCTAGGGTAATATTTTGGACTGTGGATCTTTGATGAAAATGTTTTGTAAGTCCATAATGTATGCCTGCCATTATCCCTAGAGACCCCTACTTTAGACCTTGGATTTTTTTTTGAAAAAGTTTTTGGGTTGGATATTAACAAGATATAAACAGAGAAGGGCTCCCTTCATTTATGACATGTCTCCTAATAATATAATCATGGTTTTGGCTTTGACTCTTTTTTGGCTTTCTATATGCAAATGTGGCTATGCAAGCTGTAAGGTTTAAAGGCTCCCAAATCTTCAGACCTCTGGCCCCGTGAGGGAAACCATCTTCGAGTCGGTGATTTGGTTGGGGTGTCCTTTTTGGAAGTGCCCACCATAAAGGCAGTGCATAGTTTACTTCGGACCCCCAAGGGTAGATAGGGACACATCCATTTGGGCGGTCATGACCTCCGTTCCAAATGGATAATGATGCAAAATGATGTATGAAAAATGATGCAAGTGTTTTTTGAAAATTTTGAAGGGAGCCCTTCGCAAAATATTTATTCAGCTACCCTGCAAAACAAATGATGAGAAATGGATTGAAAAGACTTTTTTAAGCGCTCCGCGGTCTTTTACGATTCCTGAAAAACTGCACAAGATAAACATTAGTAATAGGCCGAGAATTGATTGAATTTTGATTAAAGGTTTGTTTTAAAAAACTAGAAGCCGAT
>NMUG010007277.1:0-12150 GCA_002855965.1 Monotropa hypopitys
GTTTCTGAAATGCGTCTCTGAGAGATCTTGTACCATTACACTGTCACTCATACGAAAAACAACATGTGGTACCTGAAGGTCATCCTAAAACGCTGTAAGTTGGTTGAGTGTCTCCCAGACTCTGCAAATGGAGATGACAGTGATTTTTTGATTAACACGGACAACTGGGAGTATGTCCCTCGAGCTAAAGGAACATGGCCCGTTCCCTGCAACGATAGAGCTCACTGTTAGTATCTTTGCTTGTTTCGTTTCTATATCCTTTCTTTTTACTACAGATTCCAACATTAACCACCCAACCAGACTTTTGAGTGGGGTCGATCTTCACGAGATTGACAAGGCTATAAAATTCCAGGGGCCTAGTGGGAAATTGATTGATCGTTCCTGCGATGCTCTGCTGGGATACACACCGCACTACTGCGGTTACAAAGGTGCTTACTATCCACCACAAATTGCTCCAGTTGAGCTTGCAATTCCGACCGTGATGCCTTTGCCAAACTTGGGAGTAACTATAGCAAGACCTTCAACTCACAGTCAGACTAATACACATGCTGCTACAAAGGATCCTATAGGGGCCGAGGAGAATGTACTGGATGAAATAGAAAGGTCACAATACAAAGACCGATGATACTCTTCCAATTCTATTGAGATCATGGGAACATCTTCTCGAGTGGAAGTCGGGATGATCGAAACTACAACTTCTTTACGAGACGCCCTTACGAGCTGGGAGGAAGAAGACATGGATTCCTTTGATTTTCTAGACATGGCGAGAGTTGATCCCTCTAAGAGATCTCCCACTCCTCCTAGAAGATAATCACCCAGTCCATCAGTTGGAGCCGCAGCCGAACCTTCAGTTGCTAAAGCCATAGTATAGACGGTAGAGATCCCTGCTGAAGTGCCTGCTCCTCCTCGTAATGCAGTGACTCTTCCTTCCCCGCCCAAGACTCGCTCAAGGGAAAAGGGAGTCGAAAGCGAGCCTTTAGAGAGGGATCACGATCCAAAAAGACTTAGGAGAGGAACGAACCCTACTCTAGAAAAAAGGAAAAAGGTAGTTGACTCGTTAAACGATGATTAGGTCCCAATTACGATAAGGGATGATGGCCATCCGATGAGGCCAAGTGACTTCGTCTTGGATGGAAGTATGATGTTGGGGGTAACGCATGCCGCACCACTTCCAGTTGACATGGTCGCGAAGGCCAAGATGAGTATGGACATCTCGATGACTCAAATCCTTACTCACAATTTGAAGACAATTCTCTATCCTGAATCTTCTGTTAATTCCTTTTCTTCACATCTTAGTTCTGTCTTCTTAAGTTTCTTTTGGCAGGTGGTACAGTATTCTGTGGAGGATGCGAGGAGATATGAGCACGCATTCAATGAGTATACCAAAGAGTACTTCCGAGTTGAAACTACCCTGACCTTTGACAAATGACTGGAGACCCATGTCGAAGGGCTAAAAAAGAGAGTGCATGACATGAGCTCTGCTTTATCTAACGAGTAGTCCACCGTAAAGAGAGATGATGCTGCTACTGCCTATACTAGGAAGGAAGTCAAGGATGAATTGGCTCAATTGAGGAAGGAAACCCAAACGAAGATTGATAGAATTTCTCTGGGCTGCAAGGAAACATGAGGAAAGCCTTGGATTTTGCACGAGTCAGAGCTCTGGAGTTTAAATCTGCTAGATCCGAACTGGAGGCTGCTAAGAAGTCTTACGAGGAGGCCCATGAAAGAGTGGCACAAGAAACCATAGAGAATTAGCGTAAGCAATTTATGAACATCTTCTTACCTTCAAGGACTTTATTTTTATAGAAACATGGGGGTTTCCCTAGATGCCCTGAAGGTCCCAAAGGATTCCCCATTTTGCACAGAGATTCCTCTACAAAGCAAGGCGTCTCCTGTGCAAATTGCCCTGCATCTGATTCTTCTAAAGTCGTTCCTCCTGATGCGTCTCCTTCCTCTGATGGTCCTGAACCAAATGGGGTGCCAACTGATGCTTCCATTGAGGTTGATGTTGTGCTATCTGAGATGTCTGTATCTATTGTCCAAGAGCTTGCCAAGGAAAATCCCTAGGCTTTAGGGCTTGCTTTTCCCCCTGCTATAGCATGCATTTCTTCCTTTGTATTGTACTTTTCTTTTGTTTCTTTTTACTTTGACTATTTATTAAAAATCAAGGCCTTGTTCTATCTTGCTTATCTTTGGTCTATGCACTTTTCTGGTTCTGTTCTTTCTTTGACATATTCTTGATTTTTTCAACTATTTGATAACTATTGAAACCGAAAAATATGGCTTTCATTTTGAGCTCTTAGCTTGGTACTTTAAGTCCTAATAGGTTTCCTACCCTTTGAAGCTCTACAGCTCGGGGTTTCCACCCCTTTTAACTTTTGGTGTCTTGGGGATCTTTTGTCCCCTTAAGACACTTCCAGTACAAGGCTTTTGTCCCTGGAATTCTCACCCATTTCTAACTTGTGTTGTCCTTCTTTCCACTAAAGACACTTTCAGTTTGGGACCTCTCGACCTCTCGGTTTCTCACCCATTTCGAACTGGCGGTGTCTTGGGATCCTTTATCCCCTAAAACACTTTAAGTTCGGGACCTCGGAGTCCCTGAGCTTCTCACCTATTTTCAAACTTGTGGTGTCTTGAGACCTTTTGTCCTCTAAAGACACTTTTAGTTCAGGACCTCTCAGCCCCTGAGCTTCTCATCCATTTTTGAACTTGCGGTGTCTTGGAACCTTTTGTCCCCTAGATACACTTTCAATTCGGGACCTCTCAGTCCCTGGGATTTTCACCCATTTTTTTAACTTTGTTGCTTTGAGACTTGTTTATCCCATAAATGTACTTCTAGTTTGGAAACATTGGTCCTATGGCTTCTCACCTATTCTGAGTATTCCCTACTCAAGTCTATTGCCCCTAGTGAGTAAGTGAAGGCATTCTAAGCATTTGCTTCCTTACTCTGAACTTTGAATTGAGCCTAGAACACAATGCTGAAAAAGACTTATTTATTTCAAAAATCTGATACAATACATAATGACTATTGGAAAAACTTTATGAGGTTGGAGACATTTCATGTGCGTGGGATGTGTCCCCCATCTAGATCTAGAAGCCTATAGGCCCCTTGACTTGCTTTTCCGATAATCGTGTAGGGCCCTTTCCAGTTTGGCCCAAACTTTCTATCAACTAGGTCCTTGGTATTCCCAAGGACTTTTCTAAGAACCAAGTCACCAACTCCAAGCTCTATTGGGTGCACCTTTCTGTTGTGGAATTTGGAAAGTTGCTCTTGGTAGGAGGCCAACCTGATGAATGCTCGTTCCCTTCTTTCTGTTGAATCCAACTGAATGGATGGAGTGTTGTGATTGCCCTATGTTCCACTAATTCAGTGCAAATAGTGAGGATGCCAATCTCTAAAGGGATTACTGCTTCTGTGCCATAAGTTAGGGACAATGTGGTTTCTACTATAGATCTACTTGGGGTTGTTCAGTAATCCCAAGGAACTATTGACAGTTTATCCACCCATCTTCCCTTATTCTTTTCCAATGTCTTATTTATATGCTGTCAATGATCGTCTTATTGGATGGCTTTGCATGTTCACTGCTCTGCAGATAGCTCACTGATGTATATAAATTTTTTATTTTGTATATTGAACAAAATATCTTGAATTTATCTTGGAATTATGTGTCATTGTCTGATACAATGACATACAAGATACCAAGTCTTGTGATAATGTTCTTCCAGATGAACTATTCCATATTGTGTTTCGTGATCTTTGACAAAGGCTCTGCTTCAATCCACTTGATGAAGTAATATGTTCCCACAAGTAAATACTTCCTCATTCCTTTAGTTTTTTGGAAAGGTCCCACTATGTCCAGATGCCACTGAGAAAAAGGCCACAGACTAGTGAGTGGCGCCAGGTCGGCTGAAAGAGCATAGATGATGAGGGAAAACTTCTGGCATTTTCACAATTTCTGATAGACTTTGGCATCTTCCTGCATATATGACCACCAATATCCTTGCGAGATGGCCCTGTGAGTGATGTAGCGTCTTCCGGCATAGCTGTCACACACCCCTCATGGATTTTTTCGAGAAACCACTGAACGAGGTATGGGTGCATGCAATGAAGGTACGATCTAGTGAAGGACTTTCTGTAAAGGATACCCTCTAGAGATAGCCAGAGTCTGGTAGACTCGATTCTAACTTTGTGGGATTTCTTTTTGTGTAACACCCGTCTTAGAAAATTTGTCGTAATTTACATTCATCATATGTTTATTTATGTTTTTAACATATATTTCGTGGATTAGTATGGTTAGAATACTTGATTTGAATTGTTAAGGATGTCGAGTGGTAAAACCTTAGGAAACGAGGTTAATGGCACGTTGAAAATAATTAGGAATGAGTTATATCGAAATGTAATAGGTTGGGAGAGGTACACATATCGAAATGTGTATTCTCTGTTCATTTGATCTATTCAACCAGAATAGTTTTATATCGAAATGTGTAAAGAACCAATCGATATGTGTGTGTGTGTTGGAATGGGTATGAACTGAATTCGTATTGAAATATAAAAGTGATAGTTTTATATCGAAATGGGTTTGTAGTTAATCGAAATTTGAATCAATATGGAAGGAAAACACAGGTGTCAATTAGCAATGAAGCGGCGGGCTTGATCGTATCTGGTCATTAATGAATCAATTGGTCATACACTTGGGGAACTCAGAAACACAATTATATAGAGAGAGAGGTATTTGAGAGAGAGAGGTAACTACGCGAGAGAGAAGGAAGAAGTTAGGGGATTTTGTCTTGGAAATCGTTTGAGGATTCAACCAAGAGGCTAAGGAATTTAATCAATTGGGTAAGACAACTTTAAATCCTTGGTTGATAGTTTAATTTCTGGAATTTTATAGATTTTGAAAAGAAATCGAGGAATTGGGTTTAAACCTGGGAAATGGGTTGCATGTGTGAGTTTTGAGTGAAATTAATAAAATCAATTGATTTAAGGGGTAAGAGATGACAGTGGGTTAAGAAACATAAATAAATAAAATAAAAATCAAAATAAATCAAAATAAAATATAAAGAGGAAATAAATGGAAATGAAAGAAATGTAAGATGAGTAAAAGTTGACAATATATTTCAATTCATTTTGTGAGGCCCCGATCCAATAATTAAGGCCCAAAATAAGTTTAAATATTTTTTGAAATTTTTATGAATTAATTAAGGGCTAATTAATTCATTAAAGTAAATTTTGAGGTTTAAATCGACAAAGAATAATCGATTAAGGGCTAAACCGTAAGAAAAAGAAGATAAGGGGCCCAAATTTAGGGTCTGTTTGGAAACCAGTGGATCGAATTGGTTCGGTTCGGGTCCGGTCGACCGACCCAACCCAGATCCAGACCAATAGCAGTACGGCAGTAGCTCTGCTGAGCTGCAGACTCAGGTCCCATCCGGACTGACGAGCCGCCTAACTGCTGTGACAACTAAGTCGCAGGTTCAGTCTGACACGTTTAAAGCCCAGTTGACCAGCAGGTCTGACCCAGATTAGACCTGTCACTGTGGCAGTTTGGCGGGATTAAGGATCTGTCAATCCAATTTATTAAATGCTACCTAACCCTCCGGATTACTATATAAGCACCTCATTACCCAGCATTCAAGTCCACACCAACCCTTCATTCTTGTATTCAGAGCTTCTAGTGAGAGAAAATCACCCCTCCGAAAAGTTTGTTGTTCGAAAGTCTTCAACCAAGCTTCGGAACAATTGTACAACCATCTTAAACTCCTCAACAACCTTCCAAACTCCCCAGAACACTTTGTTTCCAATCTAGAAGATACACACTAACTGGTTCAGCATCCCCCGGATAGTAACCAGCTCGGCCAATCACTTAGGAGACCAGGAGCTTAACTCAGGTAACCTCTTAGTCATTCGGTTATGATTTAATCAAAGTCTTGTTCTCATTTTTGTTCAGCCGCACTCAATGTTCGAAAATCGCTAGGCGCTAATCGGGCGGCCGAGGAGGGATTAACGACTAGGCCGATTAATCGGGGATTAATCGGAGACTAGAGATTAGTCGAATTTTATATTTTTTATTATTTTCTTTAAAAAATATGTATTCTCTTCTTTAAACCTTGTTGACACAGTTATTAAATATCAAAATAAAAACTATATTTTCAAATATATATAAAAAGAAAGTAAATATAAAAACTAGTTTGATTAAAACCAATGAATACATATACAGTTAACACAGTTAATACATATGCTGTTCGTTGCATTTTCACACGCACACACAGTTAATGATATTACACGCACACACAGTTACGGGAGATGGACACAGTTACGAGAGATGGGTCGACGAGGTCTCTAGAAATGGAGATGGCGACGGCGACACAACCACACAGCCGGAGACACAGCCACACAGACGGAGACCGACGACGCAGACGGCGACAGGCGACTAGAGAGAGAGAGACGAAGGTTGAGAGAGACGAAGGTCGAGAAAAGTGAAGGCGACTGAGAGAGACGAAGGTAGGTATAAATGTCTTCGAAAACCCTAACAAAAAATGTCGCCGTTTTCGGAATCGCAATTTGAAAAAAAACTAACTCCGAATAGTCACCGATAACTCTGAATATTCGCCGATTAGTCGATTAGTCGCCGATTAGTCGATTAGTCGCCGTCGATTAGTCGCCGATGAATCTCCGATTAATTCCCAGGCCGATTAGTTTTGCCGACTAGCAAAAATCTAGTCGCCCAGTCCCCGCCTAGCGATTAGTCGCCGATTAATCGTCCCTAGGCGCCGATTTTTAGAACACTGGTCGCACTGATCTCAGCTCGACAGCCTTCCCTTGGCTCTGCCGAAGCATCCAGTCTTGGTCTTTCAGCTCGGCAGAAATGCATAGTGTTCAGAACTTGGCCAAACAGTCTGGACTACCCATTAAACCATCTGACTGAGCTCATTTCAGCTCGACGTGTATGCCCGAACCATCATAGAACATCACTGACTCATTCCAGAACATTGTCGACCTCCCAATTGTCAGACCACTTGTGCTCGGCAGAAGGGACTGTCCGTTCTTTTGGAACTTTAGCTCTTTGAGCTCGGCTATACGCCCAGTTGCTCAGACAACTAGTCATAAAACCTTGTAATCGTTCTATTAATCTTTTCGACTAGTTTAAATCACCAAAGCACTGTTTCCCGCACTTCCAAGATCATCAGTAGTCCCTTATTGGATGTTTGGCAAAAAGATCAGTCTGTTCTTTAAAATCTCCGTCCATTTGTGCTCGACTGAGCTTCGGACTGAGCAGGAAAACACTTAGAAACCCTTATGCAAATATTTCGACCTATTTCGGCTAACCACCAGTCCAAATCACTTAGTTCCCGCACTGGTAGTAATGCCTTTATCTCTTTGGCAGTTCGGCTCACTATAAGATCGACAGCCTCTGCTCGGCTATTCGGCAAAGCTTTGCAAAAACATTCCCAGTATGACCTCTACTACTTCAGCAGCTCGGCAATATGGGCCCTTTGGTCCAGAAACCCTTCGGCTTAAATAATGAAAATCAGTCTGTCAGTAACCGACCCTCAGCAGTTTGGACAATGATCTCTGTGATCATTTTGGATGACCAGAACGCCCTCCAGATTAATTTAAGACCATAAGACCTATTCCCGACCTAACCTTCAGTTATGAAAACCGTTGGCCATTGTCCTTCGGACAGCAGGCCTTCGGCCAAGAGCTCGGCCAGTCATCCAGGAGCAGTCCGGCCAAGTTTGGCCCGACAGCTCAGCTCGGCAAGCACCTTAGCAGATCGGCACAAGCTTAGAAATGATCTATTGTGTTATATTGGCAGATTTGAAGTGATTAGAAGGAAATTCAGAAGGAAATCATACTAAGAAAAGGTGAATCTCTATATGCTCTTGTTACTCGTATGGTTTTTAAAGCATGCTAACATTTACAAATGTACAATTTATACTATTAAACATTTCACCATATTATATTCATCTCTTTAAAAGGAAAAATAGCATGCGCTCCTTTATTACTATGGATTGACAAAACGAAAAGTTGTTTTATGATTGAACGCATGAACGGTGACAGAGTCATCTCGCCGCCGGAGGCGGGGTCTGAAACCAGCGAGGTGGGGGTAATAAGGTTGGGATCATTGGCCAGGTGATCAACGGATGATATCACGCCATCTATATATTTGGGGTCGCTCCCTAAAACAATGGTATCGTGAAGAGCAGCATAATAAGATTATGTCGGGAAATCCGAAAAGGAAAATGGAAATATGCAAACAAAAGTAAGCTATGTGCCGAAGGACATTTCGCGAAGGCCATAGGCTTGACTTATCAATCATATGCAATTACAAGTATTGGGCTAATGAGCCACTCACCTACTATGTTAAAAAAGAAAAAAAAAGGAATTTGATAACTTACATTGTTTATCCGTGAAAACTAGTAACCTTGGCATATGCTTATGCGTTTTATAAAACTTTTTTTCAGGTACCGAGGAAGATTAGCTTGGAGGATTAGATGTTTTTGCACTTTTGATGTATTTTCTCATTTCATTGTAAAGGCCGCTATGAGCCTCTCCAGCTGTATCAACGAGTATTATGGGTAATCAATTTTATATGCACACTGGGTTTTTGTTCAACACTTTTGCATCTTTTATATTATTATGATGGAATCCCTTAACTCGTTATTAGTAGGCCTTTGCGAGCTTGCTCGTTGGCCGGTCATGACTCGTTTAGGGTTGGGTCGTGACAATAGTGGTATCAGAGCTTGAGTTATTGGATTCCGAACAAAACCCAGAAATAGGAATAAGGCACGCACTAGTCACACTTAGAAAAGAAAACATTTCGACTTATCATGGAGATGTATGCTTATATTTGTATATCTTGTATCTATGTCTAGCAGCGATTCCGATACCAGCAATGATTCTGATACCAACAGTGATGATGTATATTCTAGTGACAGTTTCATCGAGATCGTGCCTCCAGGAGACGAAGTCATAGAAGGACAACTTCGTAACGTTGCAGCCGACATAGCCATCGACACCATAGCTCAGTTTGCACCACAAGGACTAAATCTGACAGAGCTCTAACTACGTGCAAGGATCGACTATCGATTAAGGATCGGGGAGCAAGCATGCAAAATAATAAGAAGATCGATTCGCTAGTGGACATTCGAAGAAATTCGAAATATAATGATAAACCCCGCCAACAACAACAACAATGAGAGTCAAGTGCACGAAGGGGATCCTGAAGATGAAGACATAGCTGAAGAAGAAGACCCCATAGATGACGTAGATCTTGGCTGGGACCTGCAGCCAGGAGACGGACTTGACGATGACCCACTCAACTTCGATGAAGACTTCGACATAGATGATGAGTTGGATTTAGATGTAGTTCGCCAAGAGTGGATTTATCCCCACTACGAGTGGCTTTGCGACTCGGATAGCGAGTAGTATCTTAGCACCCTATTATTATCTAGTATATTTTGTTGTGTGTATCCCGGACACACCTAAAATTTTGGCCTAGCTACTTATCTTATGAAATTTCCCACTTTTTTCCGTATTTCTAACTATGAGATCTTTCATGAGCAGAATGGTTAACACAAGAGTAAACGGGCAAGGAAATAGCCAAGATCGTGATAAGATCGGCGAACTTCGGCAAATGGTAAGAATGTTGGTTGGCACGGTCCAAGCCCAACAAGAAGCCATCAACCAGATCCAGAACCAAGAACCGATAGTCTAACCAACACTAGCCATCCATGAAGAAGAAGTTATCAATCCCGCATGACAAGTCGTAAACGTAACCGTAGTCAAGGAATTCCTAAAGCTAAAGCCCCCGATGTTTAAAAGAGGCATGGACCCCGTCCGAGCCAGTGAATGGATTACGGAACTAGAGAATCATACAAAGGACTAAGCTGTGCCCTTATGCAACTTGGAAAGTTACAAAGGACTAAACCCCCAATTTCATGTTCCAAGTACTTCCCTTTAAAAGCCCTAACATGATTATAACCCTAGATTTAATTCCTATGGTTTTTGAGAGAATGAGAGTAAGTGATAGAGTCATGGAGTATTCTAGAATTTCACGAACACCATGTGTTCGATGAAATTCCCATGTTGGTTTCTTGAGTCATTGCATTGGAGTTTTTGTCACGTTTAAATTCCTAGACTATAATTGGTTGAAGAAAAGTGAAATTGAATGGGTTTAAAGTCCCACAAGTACATGTTCTCATAAATGTGATTCACATCCCTCATTTGAAATACTTGTCGCTAATTATCGAACATTGACTAGAATGTGGAACGATACGAAAATCTGACATTGGCTAGGATGAAATGATCAAAGTATATCGGCGTTAATCTTGATATAAAATGGTAACATGGATAGGGGTTTTATAATTTGGCGAGAATGGACTTATGACGGGATTCCCTGGATGGTCGTGCCATCCACGACATTGTGCACAATGGGAGTAGCGGTAGCCCTCCCAACGAGTTGGAGAATGACGGACAGGAAATGATGGTTTGTTATCGGAGCAACCATACCGGACTTACCCTATCACGTTACATACCCCAAACATGATAAAGAGGGGATAATAGGACAGACTTGGAATGGATTTATGATGGAATTCTGGGTTTTGTCCATATTATGAGATTATGGAGACGATGCAATACACGGTCACTAGTCTTGGTATTAACATGGGTTCTCACATGCATGCATATTTGGAAAGAATGAAATTAGACGGGTTTAGTAGGTAAAACAATGCATGTTAGTCGGTCGATCTTGCATACATGCTTAGTAGTAGTATCATTGTCTATCCCGAGAATTGGTCATGTCATCATCCATTATATGCTTGACACTCACATACGCGTCCACAACAATTATAGACATGCTAGATTGTGAGACTCGAACATTTTAAAATGGGAAAATAATAAAATTGAGATTCGAAAAAAAAAGATTTGCGATTTAAGTCGGGAATTTCAAAATTTTAAACACACGGGCTTAATTTTAAATTATACAATTTAAAGAATAAAATTGTTTTTTATTAAATTTTAAAAAAAAAAATAGTATGTGTGTGTGGCCTATTGCATGTGCAACAGGTGTGTACCAAATTAATTTAAATTAAATACCAATAAATCTAATTAGCCTACTTCCTAACTATCTAAAAAAAATAGGGAAACCCAAATAACACCTTCCCCGAATGAACCCCAACCCAAACCCTCAAACCCAATTAATCCTATCTTCTCCCTCCCCACTATCAGAACACATACAAAAAAAAAATACAAATGAAACCGTTTTCTCCCTCCCATCCCGTAACCCTATCGATACAAAACAAAAGAGAGAGAGAGAGAGGGCCGACGCGAGGAAAGAGAGAGAGGGAGAGTCCGATCAGGAGGGAGAGAAGAGATCAGTGACGACGGGGAAGGGCGGTGGTGGCGCGCGGGCGAAGGGGAGGCGGCCACGGTGGTTGAGTTGCGAGGAGGAGGGCGACGATGGCAAGGCGGTGATGATGCGGTGGCTCGCGTGTGCACCGTGCGTGTCTGCGTTGTGCGGCGGGCTGCACTGGTGGTGGGCTACGCCGTGGCGTGCAATATATTGTGTTCTTGGCAGAGGTGCGGGGTCCAACGACGGTGGTGCGGTGTGTGGTGGTGGTTGTACTGTATTGCGACGATTTGACGGTGTAGGTGTTGATGGTGTGCACGCGTGCTGTGTTCTGTGTTGGTGTGCGTTGGTGGTTGATGCGGGGAGGTGTTCAGGCTAGTGGTGCGAGGTAATTTGAGGGGGGCTGTGGTGGTGCGTGGTGGCAAGGTGGCTGTGGAAGGGCGCTGCGGTGGTTGATGTGCGATGATGGTTCGATTGGTTCGACGATGATTCGCTGAAAACAGTATAATTTCCAAAATGTATATTTTACGTATTTATATGTTATTGAGTTTAGAATAAATTTTAGCGTATACGAATCGAAATATCAACAAAAAAATATATATAATCACTAGAAAAGTTGCCGAAAAATACGTCGTCGGAAAATTTACCAAAATCATTGAAAAAATATAAGGAAAAAGAAAATTATGAAAAAATAGATTAATTAAAAAAATGTGGAGGGAAAAGATTATTATTATTGATAATAATAATTAGAATAAATTGATTATTTTAAAAAATGCGAATTATTGTAATTTGTGTTATT